>WBNQ01069368.1:0-22964 GCA_013401375.1 Spizella passerina | reverse complement strand
TGCAGTTACATGCATGGTATTATCCTAGTCATCTCTCCAATGGTTACTTTTACAGGATTTATTATATTCAGATATATAATCTGAAAATGCCAGAAACTCTTGTTTTAAGTGAAACTTTCTTACTTTACTGATCTTTGTTTTTGACCTGCAATTTTTTTTGTCTGGAATAAGAAGTTTTACAAAGGATGATCAAGTGCTACCTATGGTCTGTTCACATGCAAGAAGAGCCTATTAACTCAAAAAGGAGTTTTTGCAAAACAATCTCTTCCAAATCCCTGTAGCACACCACTTCATATTTGTGTAAATGCAGTATTTCAAAGTAGAATCAGTTTTTAATGTAGTTACATAAAATAAAATGAGATAATTTCCCATTACAGTTTTATCTGGCTGATAAAATCTGTTCTTCATCAGAGACAAAAGATGTTCTGGTTCTAAATTAAAGGTAGCACACAGCCCCAGATCTTCTGTCTTTGACCACGTGCTACTTAATGCAATCTTGTTTTCTTCTGTTTTTGATCTGTATTTCTTTTACATTTAAACTGGATGCTATATCTGCTTCTGTTAACATGTGATTTGTAGAAAAAAGATAAAATCCCTCCTACATATTCATAATTTCCTCAATATTATGACAAGAGAAAGGATTCCAAATCACCTTTTTCTAAGCTTTCTGTGGGGATATTCAGTTTACTTATATATGAACTTCCCATTGTTGTGAGTGTTTGTATAACAGAAGAATGTAATAACAAAGGAAGTACTTCACAAAGATTTTTTGATGGCTTGTATAAATTACATACAATAGAGTTTCATTTTCATATTTCATACTGGCTTTTCTGTCTTAAACAGATGTTACAATGAAAGCAGCAGACTGTTAAATTTATTTTAATCTTATCTCAGAACAAATTTTGTGAGTTTTGAAGCTCATGTCTCTAACAAGTCACGCTGTTTAAAAAAGCTAAAAGCTCTAGTATGAGTGTTCCCTAACCTTCTCAGATGAGTGGCTGCTTTAGGAAAACCATAAGATGCTCAGACTTTACATTATGCATTTCAATTTAATTTCCTTGGTCCATGTAGACAATTATGGATTTTCAATTAGCTCACAGTAGGGATCAGCTGTATTGGATGACAAAATGTGGGATTTTTGCATTTTTATCTTACTGCCTGTCTTTTGCCTCCATTTCAAGACAAAATCCCTAGTCAACAGCAGGAGGATGGTAGGACTTCTCAAGGCTTTGGTATCTGTGGTGGTCATGGGATTGCTAAATGCTCTGCTTCAAGACTCATTTATTGCATTTGAAATCTGAGCAGATTGATTCTCTGAGCTGAGTACCTTTTTGAACTTGATCATTAGGTATTTCCTGTAATTGCAAGGTTCTGTCCTTAATTCCAGAGAGTCCCTTTCAATTCATGGCATTTCTGAAAGGTAACTAAGCAACAGATCATAATGTGGAAGACTTGTCTTTCAAGCTCTTCTTGTGTACCTTGAGCCCAGGATAAAGAATATGTGGAAATTGTAAAATTGTCTCTTGCTGATACAGTGAAAAAGGAAAAGGCAGGAGACAGAGACTTGATACAGCAAAGGTTTCTTCAATTGTCATTTTAACTTTTCTTTAATGTATTTTATGTTGCCTAAAATGACAAATAATTATCTTAGGAATCAATGTATCCAGCCTTGCATTGTATTGAGGGTAATTAACACTCACAAAGTTGAAACTCTGGAAATATTGCACTTAATCTAGTGAGGAGTTATATTAATGCTCTCTGAATTAATTGACCTGTAAAGTCCTACTTCACTAAAGTATTAGAAGCTAGAATAATTATGAGAATGATATAGTACAATAATATTCAAAAGCCAAACAGAAATATCCAAAAAACAGTTAGCCTTCTCAGAGAGGAAATAATTTAGAAGAGAACTGAGACAAAGCAACCACATATATGGGTGAGTTTTGCTGTGATTATAAGACATTTGTATTACTGTGTGTACTTCTTTTTTCAGACAGGAGGCTGTTTGACCCTTTCCTGGGATCAAAAACCTTGTAGTATTACAGGCACTGTTGCTCCTCTTGTTATGCTTTGCTCAAAATCCATCCTCAACTTGTAGACCTTATCTGTTGACTAGAACCACCTTCTTAAATTCCTAGAACCACCTTCTTAAATTCTGTGCTGTGTCAGACTTTTGTTAATGCTTTGACCCCTGAGAGTTGGTCTTTTATGAGCTTTCGAAGTAGCTTAGACAGTCTGAGCACAGTAAAAGCTGCAAATTGGACTAACAGAGCAGCTCCTAACATAGCAAGTGTCTGACAATGCTGAAAGTAATAGAGGAATACAAAAATTACTCTTGTTGTTTAGAGAAGATTTTATAGATATTGTCTGCACACATCAGATTTCCAGAATTAGATTGTTTGTCTTCCTGTTGACTAACCAGTTAATAAAACCTTTTTTTTTTTTTTGCAACCTTTAAAAAAATTTATTTAAAGCAATAAACCAAATCCCAATCAAATATCCAGCAACAATGGGAAACCTGCTACAGTCAACGGAGCAATGGGAGCTTCTTACCAGGCACAAGCCACAGTAATAGGTCGGGCTTGTGAAAGCTGCTATAGTAAGTAAATATATTTTTTAATGACTCAAGAATTTGGGTGATTCTTAATATGTGCTGTTAGAAAAAAAAGATATGTAATATTGTTAGGATATGACAGAGGATAATTTGCAATTGCTCATATGGCAAAAATATCTTTAAAGTTAGAGCTACCTTCAGTATATTAATTAAAGTATTCAAATTTCTTTATGATTTATTTTTAAACAATTCATAAAGCACAGAAAGATTAAGTAGTGTAATATGATGGCATTGATGTATTATTCCATTACCTTCACAAAGCTAGATTCAAATTTATTTTTGGTTTTTCTTTAAGGCTGCAGGGTTTTTGAGTTGTTTTTTTTCTTTAATGGTTTTGGAATGTTTTTCTCCCTCTGTTGTTGTTGGGAAAGATGGGGAGGACTATTTTTCTTTCTTTCTAGTATTTTGTGTGATAATTTCTGTTGGACTTCTTGGAATAGCAGCCCTCAACAGAGGTTATATGAGAGCAGATATAAAATCCAATTTAATTAGCCTGTCTTCCAGGGTGAGATTAGAAATAGTGGGTTTGTTGTTTTTTTTTCTGGTAGTCCTTTGGGAGAAAATATCAGCAATATGAAGTCCCTGTTTTGAAATTCGTTTTAGAAGCATTTCCAAAATTTCTATTTAGAGTTCACCTCTCTGGCACTTTTGTAAAAAAATAAAGCAAAAAACGATTCAATTTCTTACTTTCAGTGTGAAATATATTAAATATTTATCCATACAATGCTCTGCTATTGCCATGTGTTATGGCTGTATATAATAACCTATTACAGCCTTTGGATTGATTGCAGTGAATGTAACTTGCACCAGTTCACCTGTGCTGCTTTCTCCTCCTCAGCTCCGCAGTCTCACCAATGGTATTCTTGGGGCCCTCCTAATATGCAATGTAGGTTGTGTGCATCTTGCTGGATTTATTGGAAGAAATATGGTGGCCTGAAAATGCCCACACAGACAGATGAAGATAAGCTGTCTTCCAGCCAACCTACAGAGGTAGGATTGTGTAGACAAGCTTTTCTAAAACAAAACATGGTGCTTTCACAAGACTGCTGTGATTTCATTATTTAATGGAATGGTTTTCATTTATGTATTCAACTTTGGTATTACAAAACTCAATTTATTAATCCTTTTCCTGTGTTAAGTAGAACTGTACAGTGCTTAGGCCTTGCCATATCTTTATTTGACTATTCTTGTATAAACAAGCATATGCTTCCTGCATTTTTGGTGTACAAATGTCATTTTGTCCGTCAAATGGTGTGTTATCTCTGAAATGTTAAATCTACTATACAACATTTAGGATGGCATTATATATCTGCCCTCCATAGAGTTGTCTGCTCTGTGGCTTCCTGCACAAGCCTGTTTTTTGTAAAGTGCTTAGACAGGTTATTAATGTATTCCTGTGAGTTCTACATCAGATTAACAGCAAGAGTAGAAAGACTTTTCTTTTTTCCCCCTGTAGTGTCTGTCTTTCTCAGACACTACAGGGGGAAAAAAGAAGTGTCTGTCTTTCACAGATACTATGTTCTTTTTGCTTAAGCAAATTTTGGACTTTGTGATTTTGTCTGTTTGAATTCTGATGCTTCCTGATCAGACCTAACATCGGTTGAAGAAAAAAAAGTCACAATTGTTGATGGTTTTTTGAACACAGCATTAAAATAATGTTCTAACAGTGGAAACCTAATTATACCTCAACCAATTTAAATCACGTTTCTTCATGAACACACAGACATTCACAATCTATGTTCTGTTTCTGGCAATATTTTTCTGTGGAATCATTACAGTGATCTTACCTGCATCATCATTGTCATATTCTTCTATAGTAAAAGCAAAAAAGAAAAAGAATATTTTGTAGTTTTGTGTGGGAACTCAGCACATCACTCCTGATGTCCAGAGTTGCCGAGACAACCCTTGGGGGGGCTCGGAAGTCCTGGAATGTTGCCAGAAGTACTTGGTGGCTAGATTTTGACCCTGCACAGGATGTGATACCTGTATGAGGATGAGAGGATCACACANCCTCTGTCAGGCTGGGAGACAGCCTTGTAGATAAGAATTAATAAACAATACTGAAGAACTGAAAAACCTGAAGACTCCTTTCGTCCTTTGAGCATGGGCTGCCTCAAGGCTGTCCTGAGCCTAACCAGGCTGGGACAACAGCTGAGAACGGAGAGTTTTGTTCCTGTACTATCATTTGGTGACCTGTTCTCCATGTACTCTGTAGATTTGAATGTTATAACTAGTCTCTCTTTTCCTGTGGATGTCCTGAATCCCTTTCTGATATATATTGATTTCTGGGGGTGTTAGGTGCGGTGACCGAGCTGTGTGTGACGCTGTCCGTGTTCTGTCCCGCAGGAGCCGCATGTCCGAACGCACCTGTCGCGGCAGGCCACGCAGGGCACCCCGGTGCGCAACACGGGCAGCCCCAAGTCGGCGGTGAAAACGCGGCAGGCGTTCTTTCTGCACACCACCTGTTGGACAAAACTGGCCCGGCAGGTCTGCAAAAATACCCTCCGGCTGCGGCAGGCAGCGCGACGTCCCTTTGTCCCTATTAACTGTGCTGCCATTAAGGCAGAATGTAAGATGTTTTTTTAATTCTTAGTTCTGTGTGCTGTGCTTCCCACCCATTTTTGTCTTTTAATTTTATTTTCTTTTTCAATAAACATTTCTTGTCTATACACTTTTGCTTTCCATTTTTATTTTTTTCATTTGTCCAGCATTTACCGACACATTGGTTGCCTTGAACAGCTCTTAAACTGTGGGAACATCTCAAATTAATTAAAAAATATTACCTCATTCACTTTCAAAAATTGACAGTAACAAAAATGGGGGGCAGGAAGGGAAAATCAATGCCACAACATACATTCTTTCCACTAGGCAGCATGAAAGAAGTGTGCTTTTCTGTTGTTGGTCTTTTAATCATTTGCTTAGCAGAACCTATAGATCTGTACATGTTGTACTTTTTTTCAATGGGATTGGTCAAAGAATCAGGAGCTGGGGTTTCATAATGATTTAAATGTGATGTACAATACAGTCCTTTGTCACTGTGACAATCAGGTGGTGATAGCCACGTTTATTCATCATAGTTGCATCATTTTGGTTTTTTCTGTTCCAGTTTTAAATTTTAATTCTAAATAAAATTCTGTATTATGCTTGTTCTTTTTATAGCCAAAAAATAAAGACCTGATGAATTTCTAGCAGTATGACAAAAGGTTTTTGTAGGTAGCAACAGTAAGTCTCTTCACCTGCATATGTGTGTAAATTCTGCTGCAAAGTCACGGAATATTTCAACAGCTTTTGTATCTGCACCAGGCACATTGTTTTACTGCTCACACTGTCTATGATTCCCAGTCTTCCATAGATGATACAGTACTTGGAGCAGATGCTTGGTATTCCAGGATGAGGCATGCTGGTTCATTGTACTGTCAATTGTATTAGAATTGAAGAGAACTTTTAAGATCATTAGATGTAGGGTTTATAATCATGTTCATTAGATTAACACTGAATGTTTTCCCAGCATACTTATCTGGGATGCAGATGATGTCTGCACTGTTTATAAGAAATTTACTCCACAGAGGATTAAAATCTGATTTTGAGCAATTATTTTCCCTTTATGTACTTCAAGACCAGCCGTTATGCATATGCAAACTTTTCACCTACTTCTTCAGTACTCCAAAATTTGCTGGATATTTCTGTTCATTGTCCTTGTCTAATTTTTTACTTATTTTGGCCATTTTCTTTCTTCTTTTAAATCTATGCAAGTCAGGAAGAACTTTCAGATTTTCAGGAAACCCTGTGTCAACTGTGAGAATAAAATGAGTTGTTTTTCATGGAAGAAGTATGTCTAAAGATGGATTAAGATTTTATTTTTAATCCTCAATCCAAAATAAAGGTTACTTTCTGAGACAAAGGTATTGTACCTTTAAATTTATGTTTCTGCTGAATCATGGAGGAAAATTCAAAAGTTCACTTGAACCTTATATCTTTTTATCATTATCTGTGTTTTTTCTTCCTCCCTGCAGTAAAAAATATTCAAAAGATGAAAGTTTTGTTTAAGGAGAAAAAACACCAGAAGAAATAATTTCATCCAACTGTTGTTATGCATGTGTTCAATCTTTAAAGAGAGGAATGAAAAGCTGAGCTTTTCAGCAGGAAATAGTAATTCTTGCTTCAATTGACAGTGCTGGGAGTGTTTTCTCTTTGCTTTGAGTGAAAGAGTTCTGCATGAGATTAACAGCAAGAGTAGAAAGATTTTTTTTTCCCTGTAGTGTCTGTCTTTCATGTTTCCTTTTTGCTTAAGCAAACTTTGGACCTTGGGATTTTCTCTTTGAATTCTGATGCTTCCTGATTAGACCTAACATAGGTTGAAGAAAAAAAAGTCACAATTGTTGATGGTTTTTGAACACAGCATTAAAATAATGTTCTAACAGTGGAAACCAAATTATACCTCAACTAATTTAAGTCACATTTCTTCATGAGCATACACATATCCACAATCCTTGTTCTGTTTCTGGCAATCTCTTTCTGTGGAATCATTACCGTTATCTTGCCTGCATTGTCATTGTCGTATTCTTGCTGTAGTAAAGGTGAAAAAGAATATTTTGTAGTTTTATTCCTGTACTGGTGACCTGTTCTCAGAGCACTCTATGGATTTTAAGTAAATATTCTGTTTTTTTCTTTGGATGTTCTGAATCCTTTTCTAAGGTTATCTTGAATTTTTGGATTTTTGAATTTTTAAACAAAATCTTTAATTAGCAGTAACGATTTCCAGTGCTGGATCCACAGAGTAATTACAGTATTGAATGAATATCTGTGTTGGTGTTAGAAATATTACAGTCATGCTTAACTAATTACCGAGCCAGAGTACCAGGTTACCCATGATGTGACCTAGCATGAGATGGTTACAAGGCCCAAGAACTAATTTGGAATTTGTTTTCCATGTTGGTTTGCTGAAACTTGAATCTAATGGCTGCTTAGATGCTTTGTCAGACTCACCTGACTCTGTGTATGCCAAACCAGTTCTTGAAAATGTAACTGCATTTCCCAACTATATTGCATTAGGCACCATAACAACACTCAGAAACCATAAAATCTGAAGGCAGAGGATTGGTGGGGCACTTATTCCAGCTGCATACCAGGTTTTATGCCCACTTAGTCTTGTGCAATTTGTTGAAGTTCCAGGTTGTAAATGAAACTGATTTCCCAGATCTGAGAGAGGCTGTCTGAACAAGCGTGTCAAAGCTCAGTCATAAAATAAATTGGTTTTTGCATTCCACCTGTGTACCTGAATGCATCTGCAGGTACTTCTCATGTCTTGGAGGAGGTTGGAAGCTTCTGGGAATGATAAGGCCCAAGCATCTTTTAGCTGAAAACCAGGTTTCAACAGAATATTTTCTCTTATTGAAATCCACCCACCTCCTCTCCCTCAGCCCATTATATCCACTAGCAGAAAGCAAGGTCCTGCTCTGTGTTCTTTATTCCTTCAGATAGTGCAGAGAATTAGATTTTCCTCATTAATGAAGCCTGTAGCACGACCCCTGCTCAAATGCCAGCAGGAGGTAGTGGAGAGGATGCATTTACATCCCAGTTCAATCTCGGGATGGCCACCAGGAGGTTGAGGAGGCACAGCACCTCCTGCCAGGAGCACAGCCCATCGTGGAAAGCTCAAACTTTGTTCTGTCTGAACTTAATAGACTCACTGTGGTTGGTGACAATAAACTTGTCTGATGGTTTTTCCAGGACTAATTAGAATTGGCAAACTGCTTTGGTAAGATGAAATTGTTGTGGTCTAAATCTCATGCACTACCTCCTTTTTTAGTTTGAATATATTGCATGTGGTTTTTTTTAGAAAGTTAAGCAAGACCATCCTGTCTGAGAAAGGTCTCTTAATTAGAGAAAAAGCAAAGTGAGCATTCTTCTCAGCAGTCACTGATGAGTGGATCTGTTTGCAGCTCACAGGCAGGTTGATAAATGCCTGGCAGGGAGCCATGTGTCTGTAAACATTATTGCTTCAGCACAGGGAGACTTTTGAGGGACTTTTTTTATTTTCATTGCTTGGATATAGCTTTATCACTACGTGTATTAATTATAGTAATTTATATCTGGATAACTACATGTTGTCTGTGTAGACATGATTTTCCAAATGTTTTCAGTGCATGGTAATATATTATCTGTATAATATATGTATAGTTATCTGGAAATGGGTGTACTGATCATGATGAAAATTTGTTATACATTTAAATCCTCAGATTTATTAACAAATACGGTGCATAGTACTTGCTAGTGATCTAGTTTGGTGCAACAAAGACAAGTGAAAAGAGTAGAATATGCAAGATATTATTGATTTGTCTTTGTGAGCATAAAGTTGGTATTTTACTGATATAAAGCTACCTATTCATCTGAATTGAGTAACATTTATGAGTATTGGTTCACAAGCTATATTTTGCATCCTTGATTTTGATAGCTATGGGAGAGCTTTTAGCTTTCATCTAGGATGAAAATATCTTCTTTCTTTAGCTTTCATCTAGGATGAAAATATTTTCTCTGTTGTTATCTTTGAATACAATTTTTGCCAGATTTTAATAGCCAGCAAAAGAATTTACATATTGAGCATATAATATTGAGCATATTATTTTTTCCCAAAGTTTCTAAGAATACAATTCAGGGAATACAGTACATTCATTAGATAATCTGCATTTTCAGAGATATGATGGAATGTCAAAGAGAAATAACTTGCTAATGAGAGTCTCTCTAAGCTTAAGAGACCTACAAATCTAGTTTTTTTTAAGAGGAAAGAATTAGAAAATACTTTCATATCTAGAAGCACAGCCTCATTTGTTATCATCTTCTTGGCATTACTGTTTTGATTCACCTCTGTAATGCCCATATCAGTCATCATGCTTGGCAGCTTTAAAGCCTCATAAAAAATGTGTTTCACACTGTGGTTTTTAATGTTATTTCCTAGAATTTTTCTGGTTGTGCAGTATCCTCTTTAGGGTTATGGTGCCCCATATTATATGCACTTCAAGATATAGATTTCCCATAATTTTAGAAAGTCGTGTTTTCTATTTTCCTATCATGTTTTCTAACATTCTGATTTTGATTCCTTTATAGTATTGTCTAGATATTTTTAGAAAGCTGTTGATGCTGGCTCCATGAATACTCTTCTGCTTTGTGATGGTGTGGGAGCTATCATTATATCTATATATTACAGTGATTTTACCCCTTCAGAATTCATTTACATGCATTGCTTGCTGCTGCTCCTGTCCTTTGCTATCAGTTTTAGCTTTGATTATGCTTAGAAATTTCTTATCAGGAAATTTTAACTCTCTAATCACCTCTTTTGCTGCCCTTTTATATGTTGATCAGCACAGATCATTTGGAGGATTACATAGAAAATTAATTTAAATAAGGTTTTAATTCCTGAAAAAAGCCTCTTTTACTCTGTAACAGCTGGACAGCAGAAGTCTTTGGTGACTCAGTTAGGTAAAAGCTCTCTGAAGTGCCAAATTGGATGCCAGATCAGCTGCATGTGGGCAGGTCATGGTCCCCTCAGAGGATCCTGGCAGGCCTAAGAGACTTACTGGTTTATAGGACATGTAAGTAGGAAAGGACCCTGGAGGTCTCTGATCCCACCTCTTGCAGAAGGTTCACGTGCTCATGGACCTTTAGGCCAGATGAGCTTTTTGTATCTCCACAGATGGAGACTGCATGACTCCTCTGGGCACCTGCTCCAGTGTTTGATCAGCCTCAGAGTAAATAATCTTATCCTGGTACCCAACAATCTCCTGTCCCTCAGCCTGGCTGCTGCCACAGACAGGAGCAGTGTGCTGTGCTGTCCCTGTGTTCCTCTGGGCAGGGTCTGGCTCAGTGTCTCTGTGCTGGGAGGCTGAGGTGCCAGCCAGGTGTCCCTTTGTCCTTCCCTCTCAAGGCTGCCCAGAGCAGTTCCCCAGGCCCTGGATGTGCTGCACTCAAACACCCAATCCATCAGCTGTGCCTCTGTCTCTTCCCTGGTGGGGACCCGAGAGCTGGTCATGGGCTCTGGCTGTGTTTGCCATGGACTGAGGCAAGGGGTGGCCTCCTCCCAGCCCTGCCGGGCGTGCGTGAGGCCCAGCGCGCCATTGTCCGTCCTTCCTGCTGCAAGGACACACCGTGACACCAGTCATGGGAACAGGCTCAACTTGCCTTCCCTTCCAAGGTCTTTGTTGGCTCCCTTGATGTTTTGAAATTTAACCATGTGCCTCTATTAATAATGCAACCTTCTGCCACTCTGCAGACCTACTTACTGGAGAATATTATCACATTTGAACTGGTTTTGTTCTCTTCAACCAAGAACATTTAAGCATTCATTAAACACCAGCAGCGTGTCTGCTCAGCAGTTTGGATGAATTCCACCTGGTCCTGGTAACTTGGTTCTACTGATTAACCAGTTTGTTTTGAAATATTTCCTATGGACACTTCAATATGATGCTGTTCTCATACTTTCCTTGTAAAAGTATTTTGGAAGTGACCTTCTTTAAGTGCTTCTGCAATGAACAGTGATACAAGGAATGCATTTGGCTTTTCTGCCGTGCCTTTATTTTCTTGTGTATTTTCCTCACACCTTCATAATCTATTGCTACAGACCCCAGCACACTTTCTGCTTTTGCTATATGTGAAAAATATACTAAAAAATATCAGATTACTTCTTGTTATAATTTTTTTTTCTCATAGCTTCCACTATTTCAGTGGTCTTACTAAGATTTTTATTGCTCATATAAAAGATCACATTTGATTTTAGGACTTGCTTTAAATTTTGGGAGCTTTGATATCTTCTTACCCAAATTTTATTCTCTGGTTTTACACTTGAGAATGATGCACAGTACAACTTCTATGTTCTTCTCTGTGTTCTGCATAAAGATCATAAACTTTATTATACTTTTTATGGGAGCACCTTATTGTGGATCAAAGTTTGCTGCTGTTAAGCTTGCTTTACTGTTTCAATAGATAGGTGTGCTTTGAATACTCACCTTTGATGAACATGCTTTATCTCAAGCATGAAAATTGTGCTCTCCTTGCAGTATGTGTTCCCAGTCAGCATATAAATGCTACTACATGATTCAATATCTTTTTTTATAGTGAAGGCACGTAGATAGAGAATTTTCTTGCTAATTACTTCTTAGGTGATGCTTTGCTGTTCTTAAAGTAGCTATAAAATACTATATAGCCTCTGCTTATTTTACTGAGGGAGTCAGTGGAGACACATCATTCTGCTCCACCACTTAAATAATTTCAAGTGTTTTGCAATATTAAAAATCTGGGCACCAGGCCTTTTGGGTTTTTTTCCTGAGCACAGTATGTTTTGTGATTGAGAAAAGGTAACAAAGTACTTAATGTACTCAGCATTAGGGCTCTGGAACCTTTGAAACCCATTGGTATTTCCACAATTTTATGTAAGGTGCTTAATCTATGAAAGTAAATTGTGCTTTTTCTGCTGCGCTGAAAACATCTTGAACATCTGAAATACTTATTCCAGTCATTGCTGTGCCTTCACCATCTTCATGATTTTTGCGCAGATCTAGATTAGAATTGATAAAGGGATTGTAAATGCTTTACATGGTGTCTTATCCTCTTGCTGTTACTGTTTACTGTGTCTCGTGCTGGAATGAAGCAAAGGAAGAGTTTGGTGAAACACAGGGAGGAGTTGCAATTATAATCTATTTATAATGTGTCCATTCTGTAAAACTTGTAGGTAGGTATTTGTTGGAAGTTCTTCCATTTGAGAACCTCCTGACCTATATAATCACTGTATGAATGCAATTTTGTCCAGAGCAGAATACCTGTATTCTAGGGATACTGGAAGCTCTCTATGGGAGCTTTTTGTGCTCTTGGGAGACAGGAAACCCAATTATTCTGAATACTTAAAAAGAAAAAAAATAAAAAAAGATCTATTTCCAGTCGTCTTGAAATGATTTACTGAAACCTGGTGCCTTGTGAAGTTTTGCCTTGACTGACTTCATTGTCTAAGCATGAACCTCTTTATGTTAACACTTTGTTTTTGGGACATGTGGATGGAGTCTCTGCTTGTGTATTCACAGTAGCAGCAGGAAATTTAAGGCAGGTGCTGCACTGCTAGTTTTCATGTACTTAGCAGAGAGTTACAATCTTTGAAAGTTTTGAGCTCTGTAATATTTGGTTACAACTGAGCATTTTGTTGAAAAGTTTACAGTGAGGAGTTGTATGACAAAAATCAGTAGCCTTACCTTTAAATCCTTAACTCTGTATTGTCCCATTTAGAGACAGAGAAGTGTGTAGAAAACAAAAAAGAATTCAATATAAATAATTTTTAATAGTCAAAACTTCATTTTTTAGTATTCATATTTTCATCTGTGTTCCATTTGCCTGGCTGCCTATCTCCGGAAAGACTTTGTAAGCAAAAACTACAATCTAACTGGTATTAAAACTTACATTTCCTTAAAAAGAAAAAAAAATCATAACATCACTAGCATGAAAGAGGACATGTCCTGCCTTTAAATATTCATGATTAGAAGTATTGATGATAAAAAGGACAATCTAAAAGTTAGGCTAAAAGAAAAAAAGAAATTTGTGTTAAAAATGCAAGAGATTGGTTGGTATGTCCTAAATCTGTTTGTAATAGTAAAATATTGAAACTGGGTTTTATTCTTTAAAATTCTCAGATGCAGATCGACATTGTGAACTTGCTGGGAACCCTCTGAAGATAAAAAGCACCAGGAAGCCACTGTCATGTATCATTGGGTATTTAGGTGCGTATCTGCCTATGGAGAATAACAAACCAAACAAACTTTCAGTGTGTACTGAAGCATCATAACCTGGGATGCACAAAAAGAGAGAATTTATGCTTTTAGTAATGTGAAAAAATTCTGAAGTTAATAAATTAATAATAATGGTGGTCCACTTGAGTTACAAAACTGCATGGTTGAACTTTCAGGATATAGGCAGAAGTCCTCCTGATAATGGTTTAGTGTCAGAGTGACACCTGATGTAATTTAGAATGTGAAAAATAGTCTGGCTCTCTAAATATAAAGAAGAACTGCTCAAAGGGGAGATTCTCAGGACTGCTCTACTGTGGCCTTTGTATCCATTTGCAATACTACTTTTTACTTAAGAGCAGGGGAGCTCAGCCACACTAAGATGCATATCTTGTAATTTGATGACCTAAGTTTAAAAGGTGCAATGAAATGTGTACTGAGTTCACAACCAAGAGGACATGAAACTATATAAGTAAATGGGGAGAGGAGAAATTCTGATAATAATGATTCCTTGCAACGAGCCGTCAGTGACTGTTAAATATTTGCACAGTCATATAAGAATTGTGATAACCCAGAGGCTGTTAATCCTCAAATGAGAATAGAAATCAATCAGTCGATTAGAGATGCAGTGAGTAATTCTGCTGTGTATTAATCCTGTTCTACAGAAGTGAACTCTACAGCTGAGTGTACAGCTTAGTCTAGATGTTTTGCTCATAATTTCAGTCACCAGAAGGTTTGTACTAGATCAAAGTAAACAGTAAGTCTCTTGCCTTACTGAAATAGAAATCAGTTTTAATGTAGTTACAACTGTTCTTCCAGGACATCAATTTTGTCGAAATGCTAACTTCAAGAATGTGGGTAATGAGGAATTAATGCCATTCTCACTGAATTTTGATTTCTCCTGCCCTGAAGTTTAAGAAAAAAGACAGGAATAATTCCCTACAGACATCCCAGCTATGTGTGTTATGTGTATTGAAGGGACTACTTGTGTTGACTTGGTGGAGTTGTGGTTGTGAGGGGGGAAGCTGGACAGGGGATGGTTCATCCAGCTGACCTGTCTGTGCATCTAAAGAGGAAATGGTAATGTGGGGACACTTAGAAGACAGAACCTATTTTTAGTGCCCTGTTAAATCGCCTTTGTGGAGTTGTCTCGACCCCTCTGGGAGTCTGAGTCTGTAGGTTTAATGTGAGTGAATGGATGAATAGTGTCAGGCAGCATTTTGTGAACTTACATGATGGTCTGGTAGAAGATTAACAGTCCTAAAGTATGCCAGAAATCTGTACACTCTGCTTAGAATTTGACTGTATGGGAAGTAACAGTGTCTCACTACAGCTGAGGAAAATAATATGTGTTATGGGAATGTGAAGTGAACCCAGTGCAATTGATTGCATTCATCTGAATTAGCTCTATAGGGATGGCTAGAAAATGGCTTTTTGTTTGCTATGTAGCTTGGCAAAATTTTTTAGTTTAGTTTGTTTGTGATCTTTTTAGTTTATTTGGGATTTTTGCCGTTTCAGTAAATAAATAAATCTTGCATTATTTTTGTAATAAAAATATTACTATATATCATGTCAACTTATATAGGAGGCACTTGTTTTCTTTTTAAGATTCATGCTGTGCCATTCTCACAGAAATTTATTGGCATACAATTAACAGTGTGTCAGGGCAATACTGTTTTCCACCTTTCTGGTAAGGCAGGGAGGATTTCAGTGCCCTGCACATCCTGGGTCATCACTTCCCTTTACCCTGGTTCTGCATCTTGGCTGCAGGTTCCACAGGTGAGGTAGGACAAGCATTAAAATTAGGCCTTGTCCTCTCAAGAGCTGGGGCAAATTCCCAATCTCCTCAATCTCATCAGTCATCACTGTGCTTCCTAAAACAAAGCTGCTGTGGTGAACCCCTGGCTAATTAAATGTCCTATATTATCTCTTAGTTATGAGGAAACCAGGCTAACACTCCAGCTGGGATACATGTTGAGGAGATGAGGTGAGGGAAAGGTGCAGCTGCCTAAGCCCCTCTGGAATCCAGGATGTTTGTTGAGGTGATTTGGTACAAGACTTCATCTTCTCTTTGTTTACTTTGGGGTATTTTATTTTTTTACCCTACTGACATAATGAAAAAAGGGAGAAATTTTTAATGTTGTTATTGTTATTTACTTGCTTGAGGCTGAAATCTGGTCCTATAAAATGGGTTGCTAATATATTTTTGAAACAGTATCTCTTACTCCTATTTATTTTTATTTCAGAATGTGGCTGACTGGCCATTTGCTACTGGTCATGAGATAATTTGAATGCTGTAGTCAGTTCTCTGAGTTAGAACAAGGTGCAGCTGGCTAAAAGATTTTCAGTGAAGTGCTATGCAATAGAACAAGCATAAGAGCAGCAGGAATCAAAAGATTTTGATTACTATTATTCCATAATACAATTATATGAAGGGATAATATGCAAAACCCCTGAAATGCCTCATTGCTCTGCTTGGATGTGATGAGGCAGCCAGTTATAAAGTGCTGGTTATAAAGCATGAAAATATTTGAAGCAAGTCTATATGTAGAGGAGGAGTGAACTAAGATGTAAAGGTCTGCACAGGAAGGACTCAGTCCATTGGGAAGTGATCCTGGCTGTTTAACTGAGTTCTTTCCTAGAACTTAAAATGTAGAGCTTGGTCTTGCTACCTTCCTCTACTGCAGAAAGAGAAAACACAGCCTTCATGGTAAACTAATGGAGGATTACTGGCTTCTGAACTGAAGAGAAGTTGAGGGAAGGAAATGCTTCCTTCCTCAACTGTTTGCTTACCCTGAAAATATGAAATTGCCTCTCCTATAGGTTGCAGATGAAAGGAGGTGGAGTTCTCATGTGTCAGTGCAACTGCTGGGATTACTGTGGTTGCTGCTGGACCCCTTTGGCAAATTAAATAAGATTTTAGTGTTGTTAGCCCTGGAAATCTACTATTTCCTTCAAAAAATTGGGAAAGATTGCTAAATGAACATTTTAGAATGCAAATTCCATTTACCTTCAGCAAACAGCGCAAGTGCATCTATTTCAGTTTAGAGTTTTGCCTTTTACCTTAGCAATCAGTGGTGTTCATGACATTAAGCATGCCTCTGTTCCCATTTTAGTAAAAAACCAAAGTATGAGATGCTTGTTCCCCACAGCAAGAAAAACAGGACATGCCATGAAATCTTTTCTATGTGAAATGCAGATGAATTCTGCAGTGAATGGCTGTAAAAAGCTTTTATCTGATAAAGTGGTGGGGAATTTGGTGCCATCAAATCCACAGCTCTGCCCTGAAGTGACTGGGTACCTTGTGCCTTCCTTCTTAGCTGTTGTAATACTTGCTTGTGTATTTCTCTGCCCTACTGTTTCATACCTGGCCCTCTTGAGGCTTCTCATGGGAAGGTGTTCATTCTTGGAGAGTGTGATTGCAAGCCCCAACTAAAGCAGTGGTAAACAATTAGGCAAAGTCCTTTCCAGTGTGAAAATTGTTGAGGTTGTCTCCTCCTGGCACGCTGGCACAGCCTGGCCAAGGCCATGAGACCAAGAGCTCCAGGCAGAGCAGGGAAGCACTTGGGTATCAGACTTTGGGCATTCCTGAAGGAGGAAGAACATGCTATTGCAGTGGGCTTTGACTTTATGCAGTGGTTTCTCTTTCTCCTGAATGATAACCATGGATGGCAGAGGCTGGAGAGGCTCCTCTTTGGGTACTTGGCCTCACTGTAGGTTTTGTATCCTCCCAGCTTCTGTGCTCCATTTTATAAACAGAAAAAAATGCACTTGATAAGCAGAAAGAAGCACTTTTCAGGAGAAAGTACTCAATTTTTGCGTCCTTATCTCACCTGCCTTGGGCAGCTGACTCTGCTGATCTGACTGCCAGCCCCTCTGACCTTCTCAGCCTCTTCTGCCTCCTGGGCTCATCAGAGGCTGCTGTAATTGGGCAGCTGGTGCCTCATACCCTGCACAGTGCTGGCAGCTGGTGCCCTGCCCTGTGACACAGGGACATGACCTGCCCTGGGCAGCTGACTTACCACACAAGCCTGGGTCCACCCAAGGCTGGACAGGGTGGTGGCATTTTGAACCCAAATGTGTGATAGGAATTAGTTAATTGGTTCAGCAAGTTCCTGGTGAGGGACCAGCAGACTCAGCCGAGGCTTCCTTTTGCCCCTTTTATCTGGCAGAATACAGAAATTTCCCTGCAGCTGTGTCAGCTCCTGGCAAACACAGCAGGTACCACCCTGAAATGTGCTGGCCACATGTGCTTTGCTGCCTCATTCCCTCTTTATTCCTTTTTCTCCAAAATAATCTTGCTTCATGAAACAGATGCTCTGGGATGTTTGAAGCTCCCCAGTAAGGGGAAGTATGGAACTGCAGTTTTGGGGTGGTTTTACCTGCAAAGCCCTACAGCCCTCCTCTTGACTCCTGCACCTTGTGACTTGTGTGTGGGAAGATCCCCTAAAGCATGTTATTATGACAGAAAATACTGAGGTGTTGAGGTAGTTTCATTAGAGTAAAATGCTTTTATTTGCTTGCTGAAACCAGTGGGTGTGTAGCTTCAATACAAATCTCAAAAGGGTATGAAAATATAAACACACCCATTTCAGAGTGTTTTGTGTTTATTAGCCCTTCAACCTCAAATCCTTACATATCTGCACTGTGGAATCAAGCTTGGGTAACCTAAAGTGAAATAGATCTCTCTTACTTGGAGGACCTGTGGGTAGGAGGACTCGGGTTGTTCAAGGTCTTGTAAACACACAAGTGCAGAAAGAATTTTCTTTTCACTGAAAATCAAAAGTAAATTTCATATGTGGAATAGATTGTTTTATTTATCTTAAAATCAAGTAGATATAATTTCTCTCTCTCTTTTGTCTCAAACAGAGATACATCCTGCTGTGAAACCCAGTGTAATCAGGTCAACACCAAGCCTTCAAAGTCCAAGTGCAAAACGACTGCTTGCACCCTCCAACCACTCTTCATTAAGTATTTTGGGGAAAAGAAACTACAGCCATCACAACGGGCTTGATGGTATGTGAAGGAATATAAATGAAATATTCTTTATCCCTCTGAATTGAAAAACTTTTTGTGAACCTGAGGTAACATTAAATGAGAGGGTACAGACTTTAGAAAAATGTAAGATATGGATGGCATGTTTATGGCATCCATGCAATGAATAGTGGTGCCTATTCATTGGATAAAGGTATATTAATACTATCTCTTACAAAAACTCCATTTACCATTTTTCTTACTGATCTTGATTTGCCAAAAAAGGACAAGAAAAGAAGGCAGAGATGAAACATGTTTTATTTTGCCTTTTTGTATTGCACCTTAGAAAGCCACTGTGCCTGCAGAGTAGGAAGCAAAAAGTGTGTCACAGAGGTGCAGGAGAGGCTTTTTCTGTGCACTGTGCAGTGCCAGAGGTGACTTTTATGCCTGGTGTATCCAGCCACTTCATTGCACCTCAGTCAAACTAAGAGTAGGAATGAAGATGTATGAAAAAAACCAAAAAAAATCCAAAAAAAAAAAAAAGAAATTTTTGGGTAAGACTAACTTTTCTCAAAAAATCTTTATTTTTCATCCTGAAAAGTGACTGTACATTATTGATGATTTTTTAATCTTTACCAAACAGAAAGATTTTTCAAGTCTAACCACAAACAGTTTTACCTTGTCCAAATAACAGGAGAATCCAGCAGAATATAATGTTTATACTAAAAGAAAAGGCATGCCTGCATTCCTGATATCTCTTTGTGAAATATAACTTCTGTAAACCATTAGCTTATTTGTTCTGTAATTGAATAAGGTTATTGAGGGTAGAAATCTGTCAGACGTTTGGCTCTCAAATAGACTGCTCAGGAGAAATGTGCACAAAAGGAGAAATTGTTCACAAAAATGTTCACAAAACAGGTGACTGTCTGCTTTCATGCTTCACAGAATAGGTTGAGGTAGAAAGGAGAGGAATTGCCTTTCAGACAAGCTCATAGAAAAAGTATTCCAAATAAAGGGATAAAAACTTGATTCATTATCCATCATCTTCCCCATAATTGTGTTTTTCTGTCACTGCAAACACTACTTGTGTACTGCAGTGAAAACACCTACTGTACATTTAATAACACCTAGACAGGAATCATGACATCCTTTGACAAGAAGTGGTTACTGAGAATACACAGAAAAAAGGATTGCTTGCTCTTCTGCTCAGCATGCAGCTATTACACCACAGACAAACAACATTCATGGCAACACAGGATCTCCAGGGGTCCGAGGTGACACCATGGGAGAAAATATTGCAGCTGGAAGAAAATATGATATCTGCATTGGTAGGCAGAGCCATAAATGCTGACTTTCTACTGCATCTTTGAAGGTGGAGTTCTACATGGATGGTTTAGTGGCTACTGCATGAGAATGTGAACAAAGGCCTCCCCCTCTACCAATGCTGGCCCTTAGACTGGGCTCTCCATGAGAGCTCTGAGTGATGAATTGACTTCCCTTGGATGTAAAGATGATCATTGAATACTTTCTGTTGGAAAAGACCTCATAGATGAAGTCCAGCCCTCAACTCAGCACTGCTAAGCCCTAAGTGTTAAATCCCTCCAGGGATGGTGATGACTGAACCACTCCCCTGGGCAGCCTGTTGCACTGCTCAACAATGCTTTCAGTGAAGAAGTTTTCCCTAATATCTAACCTAAACCTTCCCTGGCATCACTTGAAGCTGTTTCCTTTTCTCCTATCACTTCTTATCTGTGAGCAGACACTGATCCCCATCTTGCTGCAACCTGCACATTTCTCCAGCAGAGAAGGCTGTAGCAGCAAGGTCAAGGTAATTATTATGGTTGAACCCCTCCTTATGTCTCTGTAAGGAGGCGTGCTTGGAAATCTGTAAAATTTTCCTTCTGCGTAGTATAGATGTTCTCAAAGTAGAGCGTGTAAAACCAGTTACTAGGTACACCTGTTAGTGTGTATCAAACAGTCAACTGTGTTGAAGCCATTTGCACAAAATAACATCTAATTTGAAAAAGTAGTATTGAGAACTGCAAGTCACTGCTTTAGGAGATATTTCTGTGTGGTATTTTCTGGAATATACCCTTTGCCCAGGATTTTGCCCCGGGGAAGCTGAGAAGCTTCAGAGACAAAGCAAAACAATATTATCTAATTGTGTTTTGCTGCTTTGGAATGTGTTTGGAGATTGTTTACCACAGGTGATTGTTTCATTGGATTCTGATGTGATTCTGTGTTTTCACTCATTGGCCAATCAGGGCCAAGCTGTGTCGGGGCNCAATACTTCTGCTTATCTGTTTTCTGTGAAAACAGCATACTGGAAAGCATATATTCTAAATATGTGAAATCTGGGTTTTTTAGTGCAAAACTTATTACCTTAGTACAAAAAATGAAATGGCTATTTTTTGTTATTATTCTTGCCAGTCTCTTTGATTAAAATGTGGAGAGGTGTACATAAAATGCAATGAAAAAATAACAAACCAGTAGTAATGATACTCAACGGCACAGATTCCATTTATTCTGACTTAAAACTGATCACCTTCAGTATTCACCATTTATCTCCTCCCCACGTTGTTGGTAAATATAAAATATATTTTTCTTTTTGCTTGTGTTTTATCCAGCTTCTCTTCAATACCAGATCAGCTTGGGAAGTGGTGGTTTCTGTAATTTCCCTGACCACAGTGTGCTATTTGTGCAGTGAAAGGTTTTGCCAGCCTCTAGAGTTTTTGTGTTACTACAAATACACCAAAAAGCTTTTTTGATTTCAAAATACTATTGATTGCTGCAGGTTTGATTGTGTTGTATCAATTAACAGTATCCAGAAGGCCTGATATGGAGATGATGACAGATTCTGCCTTTCAGTGCATGCTTTGGTGAAATGAGCAAACAAAATGGAGCATGGGGAATTTATATTAAATCTCATTTGCTGTTTTCATAATCTTAATATTATTTACATGTAAATGTCTGCATTTTCAAGTTTACCTTTTCTCCAACAGTATTAGATATTTGTTTTGAGAAAGCCACATAAATATATTTACTTAAGATGTACAATATTTCACAGCATTCAAATAAATGTTGCTTAGGCTTGTGCAAATATATATTTAGATTAGCATAATTTAAGTCAATCTTACTGCCTAGATGAGTGCCTTATTTTTGGCAGAATTTCTTTTTAAGCAAATTAATAATTATTTTCTTTGAATATAGTAGTACATTATGGAAATGGCACATTTTTATGCCTCTTTGGGGAAGTGGGGGAAGATTATGAGAAACATCATTAATATTTAGTTAAATGCTTTTAAGAATAATAAACAAAAATATGATTAGCATTTCTTATACAAGTCTTACATTGTCTTGAGTTCTGCTTTTAGCTAATGCAGCACAACATTCCCTTTCAGTTTTCCATTGATGCACCTCCAGAAAGGTTTTGGTGCAATTGATAAATGAGCTCCCTCATTTATCTTTTCTTAATGGAGAGGTTGTGCCCTGATATCTTGCTATTGTCAGTCATGGACATGAGTGGAATTGCTTTGCTTAAGCACTGTGTATTGAAGCTAGAGAGAGGATCTTGTAGGTTTTTGTGTCCCTGATTGGGAGGAAGAGTTTTGCTGGATGGTCTTAGAAAAGTGTTTTTAATTTTATTTTCAAACAACAGCAAATCTTGCATTCTGTGAGATGTAATAAAAAATGCCAGTGAACTGGCAAAGTACTGTTCTGGAAAACTCACAGTACTTTGAGAAGCTTTTGTGTAATATACATGCTGGAGCTTTTAACTACTCTGAGATGCAGCATTTCAATTGCTGCTGAAATTAAAGTCAGCATAAGATATTTAAGTGGTTCTCTGCCATGAAGATAGCCTCTTTCAAGTGGGAAAATTCCATCTTCAGAAAATCACGACGTTGCAGAAGGTTACATGTATCCAATTTTGTTACTGGAGTTGATGATGGGAAGATTTAGGTGTGACTGTAAAGTGCTGTAGATATTTTGAATCTGATCTTTAAATTACAGCGTCTGAAATTATTCCAAGCAATTACTTTCTCCCACAAGCTGCTTAACTGTGAGGAACAGTGCATCCAAGTAGTCAAATTTTACGTCAGCCTATTGTTTTGGCAGGGTGAGTAATGATAATTTTGCTTATAGTATTTGGAAACATCAGGTAGAGGTATTTTACACAAGAATAATTTCTGTCATCTGGCATGCATTTCCTTACCTTTGGAAAGATGCATGAGAACCAGAATATCCACAGGATGTCCAAGGCATCAGCGTCACTGATGAGGTACAGAAATCTGTCTGTGCCTGTTGATATCATTTTCATATTGTGGACAAAAAAAAAAAGAGACAGCATTTAATAGCTGAAGAGACTTGAATTAATGGCCCTGATCCTCCTTTCTTCCCTGCCATACCTTTAGTGCTGTATTTCAGTCTGACATGTCCTGCTGCCTTCAAGAGGATGTTTTCAACAGTCCAATTTCTGTTTTGGAATATACTGAAGTGCACAGTAGATACATGACACATCTAGGAATGAGGCAACAATTTTGGGGTCTGTTTTCCTAGGAACCCACTTGTCTCTGGCCTGGCAGGATGAGAAGTTGACATGAGAAATTGGCAAATGG
>WBNQ01069367.1:5866-18298 GCA_013401375.1 Spizella passerina | reverse complement strand
CAGAATTTCCTTGTTCATAACAGACATATTTACATGTTCTGCTTAGGATTAACAATTATACAAATATTTAAATAAAATACCTGTGTTTTACTAGCATATAACTGGCATATGCTCTGTTTCTGGTTCGTTTACCTCTCCATAGTCAGCTTGGGGTCTCACAGCTCTCTGTGGGTCACCATATTGATGATTCTGTCTCTCAGAGCTCTGTTGCTGCTCCCATGTTTCTGCTGGCTGCTTTAGCCACACCGCCCTGCCCCGCGCCCTCGGGTTGGAGCAGTGAAAGAGCCAGGGCAGCCAGGGCCAGCAGGGTGCTTGCCAGTGGGCCGGGCGTCCTTGCACCCAGCAGGAGCCAGGGGAACACGGCACTGCCCCAGGACCCTGCCGGACTGCAGCCGTACCTCTTTTTACAATCGAAACCCAGATTTCTGCAGCTCTTCTCCCAGCTATGCTATTTCTCATTTCTCGCAGCTCTTTTTTGGCCACTGTCTCCCTGCAACTCCAGGCTGTGTTCCTTCCTATGACTCAAAAGCCATGTTCCTCCATAGCTCCTGGCTGTCTTATCCTGGGCAACTCTCGGGCTGCCTTATCTCTGCCTTCCTTCTTATCATGTCTTCTCGCTATCACGTCAATCACATCAGGACATCACCAGATGTACCGGGCACTCTTCTTCAGGTATATGTCACAAGGAAAACATGCAGAAGCAAGAGAACTAATGTATTCAGGGGCTTACTGTTCTTCAGTCATAAACAGCAAAACAGTGCTGCTGATCACTCCATGCTGGCTTTGGAGTCTTTGGAGAAGTCAGATGCAAAAGTAGCAGAAGACCTTTTAGAAAACTTGGCTAAACTGTTTAGTTTAATGGATCCAAATTCTTGTGAAAGAGTAGCTTTCATATCCAGAGCACTAAAATAGTCCAGTGGGGAATCAGGAATACTTGGACATCCAAAACTACACCAGTTACTAGCTATTACCCTGTGGAGAGAGCAAAACAGTAGTGAATCACAGTATCACTCAGTAGCACTCAACAGACGGTCAGGGCTGTGCAAACATGCTGGTGATTCCACACTCCTTGTCCCACAGATACCACAGTGTAGCTCAGGCAATACTACAATTTCTCTGCTTAAAAAAGTAAGACCAGCGCACCAGTTGTTTTTACGACACACACACAGAAACATCCTTCCATAGAGAAGGGCCCACCCTTTGTGCAACCACTGCTAAACTTTATCTGCTTTCTGTTGTTGGCAGTTCATGGAGGAAAACTAACAGTACAAACAGTATTGTGTGAACGGTATCACATGACACAGAAGATGGTCAGGAAGACAGCAGACCTATTGAGCTTGACTGAATGTTGTTGTCATTGGCTGCTGTGTAAATCTGATGATTCGATGATTCTGAAGACACTTTTGGAATTTGAATCCTGTTTCTTGGCTTCTAAAAGAAGGGCTCTTCTGGTCTTTTAGAAATGATTGCTGGAATGTTTATATTGTCAGTCTATATTATTTAAGGGGGAAAAGAAAAAGAAAAAAAAAATAAGGAAGCCAACAAAAAGTAGCCAAACAAACAAATTAGAGCAGTTGCTGGGACTGATTAAACAGTCTTCAGTTTCTGATGCAGTATTTCCTTTTGCACAGTCTTTCAGTAAAACATAAACATGGGGCTTGTTGTTTGTGGGGGCCTGAATATATGCATTGTTATGGAGAGAGTCCCTGTAAGATCTGTGTGGGTCCTAGTTACTCCAAACATGCTGCAGCTGCGAAGTCCTTAGCTGGGCAGCAGCTCTAGCTCATGAAGGTAACTGGAATAAATAGGGGTTGGTCGAGAACCCAGGAGGAGCCCCTGAGAAGACACATGAAGGACTGTGCTGCAGAGAAGAACAGCTTGGTACAGTATGGGACTTGAGAAATATGAACACAACAAGAATGCAACAGCTGTTCACGGCCTACCCAATACCATCTCTGTTCTGAGAAAGCCTCCTTGCCTTCTGCCCTCTTCCAAGGAAGACCTTGAAAGGCAGGGAAAGCAACTGAATAATTGATTTGCAATGCTGGTGCCAAAAGTACTCTGAGACAAGCCAAGCAGCATAATTTGAGATACACATCCAAGAGACATTGATACAAGAACTTGCTTCCACTGCCATAAGTAACGTACTCACCCTTCAGACTGCATGCTCCTCTTTCTCAAGGCTCCTCTACCTCCTTAAGGTTCTCTTCCTCAAAGACGAAGGACCTCCCTGATCAGCCAATCTACATCTTTTATCACACTTGCCTTTATTAGTCACAGCTGTGACCCATTAAGGGCAAGGCTATTTAATTAGTATAACTGTGACTTCTTGGGGATGAAGTCATTTATAATCCCTTCTTCTACAGCTACAGGAATCTGCATGATTCATGGTTATTCTGTCCTGTAACCAGCCTGTAGGTGACTCCCTGGATTTGGGATGAGCTTTCAGCTTCTTTCCAGGCCCATCACAGCTTTGGTGCTGGTGCCTGTTCCCATATTGGAATGCACAGGTGCAGTGGTAGGCCCATTTTTAAGTTGGATGCTCATTTCTTTTGGCCCATGGGGAATTTAAAGACATCAGTTCTGCAATAATAAGGGTCATTGCCCCTTTTCCTTCCCTGGCTGATCCTTTGGAATGTCACACTGTTGCCCAAGCTATTGGCTGCCCTGCACACCTTGAAAATTTCTATAAATGTCTGCCTGTTGGTCCTGTTTGGTTATGTCACAGAGAACACAAGCAAGTTTTTAATTGTTTTACTTGCAGCATGGGCTGGAAAACTCACATTCTTTCTGAAATCTTCAACTACGTTACACATTGTGAAGTTTCATCTGTATAACAAGGTGATGAAGCAAGTCAACCGTCCTGCTGGGAGAATGTGGGGAACTGCTTTAATATCAAACTTGGGTATAACTGTAAGGTTGCCCCTGCTCTGAGCTACAGAGTCCTCTCCTATTCCACATTATTTAATGAAATAAACCCTCCAAAGCCAGTGCTTGCAGCAGCCTACTCATGAATTATCTTTCCATTAATCAACCATGGACTGCACTCAACAGAACCCATTTTAGTTACGAACTGTTAGAGAACAGAAGAAGGAAATGTAGTGGTAACAGGGATAGCAAACTTGGCACGTAACAGACCAGTTTATTTTTTACAGATAGTAACAGACCAGTTTCTTTTTTTACAGATAGAAATACACTGCTGCCTCTCTTTCTGTTTTCCTTATTGTGGAACATAGCATTTCCAAGTCAGTGCTTTCCTGATCAGGGAGGGTTTACTTCTGTTCAGCTGTACCAGGGGAGATCCACTGGTGAGGGGCAGCTGGCTTTAGCACAGCACTCCCATTACAGAGGACACCAAAGTTGCATATAAGAGCTGCTGAAGACTGTGCTGGAGCCAGCACGATAGCATGCCCCTTAGCACCAGCCCAGATGCTGCTCCGAGAGAACATGGGGGGCCCTGCAGGTCTAAGGTTATATGCAGTGCCAGGTGCCTCTTCCCAGGGTGATACCGAGAAGGTTGAGGTCTGGCTGAGGTGCAGGGCTGAGGTACAGAGCTGCCTGGTGCAGAAGCTATGGGAGAAGGCAGCAGAACCACATAGCACCAGGAAGGATGAGCAGGAAGGCAACAGGACCCCTCCAAGGAGATGCCTGTGCAGAGGTGAGTGCTGGAGCCCTCTGCAGCAATGATAGGTGCAGGACTCTGGCTGAGTGAACAGCACTTTGATTCAGGCATCACCGCCAGACAGCTCTGCTGCGCACACCCAGAGAACTGTGCCAGGCCATTGACTTCTCAGGAACCAAGGAAACTACACCACAACTTATCAGGGCCTAACAGAACCATCCTGAGCAGGACTAGCCAAAACTAAAACTGCTGTGGCTGTACTCCTGCACCAAGGCACATTAACTACAAAAATCAACCACCTTACGTACTAGACATCTGTAGCCCCACCCTTGAGGCTATTGTGTTCTCCTGTACAGGAGTGGGCTGTAGTTGTTTAATTACATTACTATTTAATTATCACTCAATAATTTTTAATTATAATTTTTTAATTATTAATCATCAACAAACCCCTTTAACTCCACAGTGATGTCTTATTTTAAGAATTTATCTTCAATAGCTGCTTAAGAGGTAGACAGCTAAAAGGCAAGGCTGGACTCTGTAGTAGATTTGGACTAGCAAGGTGGGAAAGTTGAGACTCCCAATGTGGAAATGTTGGGAGCTTGTGACTCCTGGCAACAGGAGAATGGTCATGTAGGTATGAACTGAAGGCACTCATGTGCAATACTCTGACAACAAATAAACAGAAACAAGCTTGGCTGGGAGACATCTGAGCCCCTCACAAGGACAGAGCAAGTCATGGTGGCTGGAGACTTTACTTTTGCTGACCTCTCTGTCTCAGAAGGTTTGCTGCTCGTCAGGGCCTTTGATCTGGGGTGCTTTTCTCAAGCCCACAGACCACAACCTTCTGTCATCCATGTGGGCACCAGTGATACAGCCAAAGGAGGATCTCATGCATGAACACATCACTCTGGAGTCTAGCATACATGGTATTTCTTTACCTTCTTGCCGGGAGTAGATCTCTCCTGTAAGCCAACAGGTACTGTCAGGCATAGAAATAAATAATGCTGTATATTTACACATATACACATACATTAAAAACGGGTGTTTTATATACTGGGTTTCTGATACATTATTAGTAATCTGTAGAATCAGAAATTGCAATGTGGTTTTAACAACAAGACTTGGACATATTCTTTTCAGAGTGCACAACTCTTACTAAACTTTAACAGCAATCTGTTATTCCACATGTGGGTGTTCTGCATATTTTGCATGTCAGAATGCATTAAGATACTCTATTAATAAGAATTGTTTTCATGTTCTCTAGGTCCAGAGACAAAACATGACTAAAGAAGTTAAACTGGCAATCCTTTACAATAAAAAAATAAATCAAACCCTAGCTGTTTTTTGGTTGATTGGTTGGTGTATCTCTCCCAGAGAAGTGATTCATTAACTCTGAGCAAATCCTTTATGTACTCTGTCAGGAAGTTATTTGTTCTAAAACTTAAGAGCTGGAAATAAGCTATTAAATATTAAAATCAGTGTATTTGAAGCACAAATAACTTGCCTGTCATATCATCATATTTGCTAGCTGCCTGGGCCTTACATTTCAACCTTTTGACTCTGCTATGTTGTTACACAGTTTTCTTTACTTTCAGCTCTGATATGGTTTATTATTTACTAAGTCTCAGTTTTGTTAGCAGAACTAGGGAAACTCCTGAAATAGTAAGGAGTGTAAATGCTAAAATAAAGTATGAGTTCTACAGTTATGTCTGCTTCTGATAAATGCATCTATGTTTTCATTAAATACTACTGCTGACTATAATGATTTTGGTGAAATAAAGATGGTTTTCGTGATCGGATTTCCGTAAGGGTTTTTTCCCCCACAACAGATGGATGAATTTGTACTGAAGGATTTTCTTCTAAATCTCTGTACCAATGTGAAAAGTGTGTATATATTTGATATATAAACATTAATATGTAATTTTGTTTAGATTATGCAGTCTAATGTGTCCCTTATTATAACCTTTATTTGAAAAGGTATAGTCAATCTGGCAATCAAATAAAAAATTGAAAGACATACCATATCTTATTGCATAACTTGGAACTGATCAAGAACTTTGCTGGCTTTCCATAGCAGGGCTTTTGCTTCTCTTATTCAGAGCCTGTTGGTGCTTTTAACTGACAAGTCAGCACTTGATTTATTTCTAGTGTGGTTAGAACAGTTTTTTTAAAGACTTGCTTTCAGGAAGGAAGTAACTGTAGAGCTATTATGAAGACAAAAAAAAAACAACAAAACCAAACTAATTATGTGCTAGGTACTAACCCTTTTTTCTCTCTCTTTTTCTTTTTTTTTTTTTTTTGGTAGTGTAGGTATAAGAAATTGAATTTCTGTTTTATTTTCCATTTCAAGACAAAGAGTGCATAAACCTGATCTAATACGTTTATTGTCTCTTCAGCTGTGACATTTTGGGAAAAAAGGAAAGGTATCCTATTTAATTGAACATCAGGATTTACCTTTAATTCAGATATCACCAACTTGGAGAGGTGAAAAAACTGCAAATCTGAAACCTCTCTTGCCTAGGAAGGTGATACTTCATGAGCCACTTCCTTTCATGTGCAAAAAGAAGCATTGTCCCTCAGTTTCCAAATATTGATGTGCTGGTTTAAACCAATAAAACCAACCCCCCTGTAGCTCTTCTTCCCTGCTGGTTGCCAACAGGAGGGCACATTCAAAGCTTTGGCTCTTTGAAGCCACAATTTATTTTAAACTTTCCTTTTCAACCTCCACATATGGTTTGTGTCATTCATCTCTTCCAATTACTTGTAGTAATGAAGGAAACTCAGAAAACAGAAATCAACAATGCAGAAGATTTCAGTAATCTAGAAATGCTTTGCTTATGGCTCTATGGGATGGGTACCAAGGGATTTCACCCTTCCACAATTCACCAACACATAAAGAACACATTTTATAGAAAGAGAAACTTAGTAAGCTTCTCCAGCATTTGGGAAGCTAATGACTCCCACTCCTATCATGTCAGTGGATGGATGAAATTTTTCGTAGCTCTCTGAGAAACAAGGAAATGGGAAGGCTAGGAGAGACCACTAAAAAACAGCACAGCTCCATCTGCTTTTCATCCATTATTTCCATATTTATACAGTCTTATAGAATCCTCTCGATCTCACCTGGACCTGACATGATTACCTATTTTCAGGTTTTTTGAAGCTTGCTTACAAATAAATTGCTTCATGAAAGAATTGAGTAACTTTCATAATTCTGAGTGACAAGAGAGCTCTGGTATAATGAACTGTGTTCCTTAAAGGATATAAACATGATGTGATGTTGACACTACATCAAACTTATTTAATCTTGTACATAAATTTGGGATGATGTACCAGAACTTTCACTTCTCAGTTGTAGCAAAGGCTTTCTATCTGTCACAGTATGTTTTCTCCCTAGATATAAAGAGTACAAGAGTACAAAAGGCTCAGAAGATCCAAGGTACAAAGTTTGCATCCATTTACCAAAAACACTTCTACCAAGCCAAGAAACCTGTAAAAATGACAAGTTTTCTGTACTGCCTGCCCAGGAGTTGCATAACTTGAGTTTAATGAAGTTATAGAATCCAAAGTGCCACAAAATGTTTATCAGAATGTAAAAAGAAGTAAATTTTCTTTTCAGAGGCCTTACATTTTTTTCCTAATATTGTTTTACTAATCTTGTCAAAACAGACAATGGATGTTCAAAGAATTTTATTGTTTTTATCTTGAGGCACTTCTTTATTTAAAAAATGTAAAGCTATACCTAAGAAATGGTAGTTTTATCCTGTTTGTTTCATCTTTCAGTTACCAGCCTGTCAAGCAACAACTGCATGAGGAAAAAAACACTTCTAATAAGTTATCACATTTGTGAATGTGACAGCTCCAGTAATATTTCTTTACCTCAATTTTTTTCCACTGTCTAGGGCAGCAGGTGTGCTACACATGTGAAATGGAAAGGGTGGCTAGCCTTCCACTGCTGCCATATTCCATGGCCACTGGCAGCAGATGTTTTGGCAGACTTAGCTGATGACAGCCCTTGGATGGTTTAGGTTGCTTTCACAGGTTATACAGATTGCTCAGAGATAAGATGAGAATTTAAAGCACAAAAAGTTTAGTTCTTGCCTCTTTGTTACAGCTTATATTTATCTGGAGAGCAAGTTGTTCCAAAATAGCCACAATCGCACGCTTAATTTATATCTAAACTACAAAAACTACCATTCTCCAGTCTTCTATCAAAGAAATCTTGTAACTACCTGCCTGGATAAGTGATTCAGTAGTGTGTGTAATTATTTGTTAATTGAATGCATTTTCACCTTTTTATAAAAAGATTAATTGATTACTTCCTCAGGCTTTTGAAACAGTCAAATTCTGATACGATCATAAGGTAGTTCCCCAGATTGTAGGAAAGACATGTTCACATGAGTTCCAGCTTTCCAAATCTTGGGCGTCTGGCTCTTAAGAGGGGAAGAACTATTAGATCAATACAAAAGAAACACATTTGAAGAGGACAGGCTAGGTTGAAAAAGTAGGACAGGTCAATGGAACTTAACCTGCCCCTCTGCTTGACTGCCTTTAGGGTAAAGAGGTTTCTCCTCAAATCCAGCCTGAACACCTAGTTTGAAGTTGTGCCATTTGTCTCTTGTCCTTACAGTGGGCATGCCTGTAAAGAACCTTGGTCCTTCCTCACTAAAACCTCTGTGTCAGTAGTACCGGGATGCTAGGAGATCTCCTGGTAACTGTCTGTTCTTCAGGCAGAGTCCTGCTCCCCCAGCCTTCTCTGCACAGGATAAGTGCACCAACCCCTAGCCACCCTCATGGTTCTCCACTGAACTTGCTCCAGCAGTTTGTCATGCTCTTCCTTTATGGAGGTCAAAACTGAATGCGATAGTCTAATATTGTAGTGCAGGGGAGACAGTAATAATCCCTCCTCTCAGCTGACTAGCTGTGCTCCTGGAAAGCACAGGATACTGTTCATCCTGGTTGTCGCCAGTGTGCACAGCTGGTTCGTTGACAACCAAGACACCCAGAACCGCTTCTGCAGTGCTACCCTGCTGTCTGCTCATTTGGAGGTCAGAGAAGTTGTGTCCCCTGACAGACAATGATGGTAACAATGATTGAGAGGAAAGCTGAGGTACTCAACAATTTCTTTCGCCAGAGTTTTCAGTGGTAACCCCTTTCCCACATCCCTTGAGTGGACAAACAGCAAGATGGGGGCTGTGGGAGCAAAGTCTCTCCCACTCTAAGTAAAAATCAGGTTCATGCGCACCTGAAGAACCTAAAAGTCTACAGGAGCCAAGGAGATGCATCCTAGAGTCCTGAGGCAACGAGCTGATGTAGTTGCCAAACCCCTCTCCATGACATTTGAAAAGTTGTGGCTGTCAGGTGAAATCCCAGGTGACTGGAAAAGGGAAAACATTGTACCCATTTTTAAAAAGGGTAGAAAGGAGGACCCCTGGAACAGCTGACCTGTGAGCGTCCCCTCTGTGTCTGAGAAGGTCATGTAACAGATCCTGCTTGAATCTGTGCTAAGGCACATGGAGGACAGGGAGGTGATTTGGGACAGCCAGCATGGCTTTACCAAGGACAAGTCCTGCCTGGCCAGCCTGCAGGCCCTCTGTGATGGAGTGACTCCACTTATGGACAAGGGAAGGGCAGCAGATGTCATTTATCAGGACTTTGACATGGCTCCCCACAACATCCTTCCCTCTAAAATGGAGAGAGATGGATTTGATGGGTGAACTGTTACATGGATAGGAAATTGGTGGCATCCACCTCTCACACCTCAACAGCTCAGAGTTCCAATGGACATCAGTAACCAGTAACCAGTGGTATCCCTCGGGGTCTGTATTGGGACCATTGTTATTTCATAGATTAAGCGCGCCCTCATCAAATTTGCAGGTGACGCCAGGCCAAATGCTGAGGCTGACATTCCTGAAAGACAGGATGCCAACCAGAAGCACCTGTACAAGCTCAAGAAGGGGCCCACAGGAATCCCATGAGGATCAACAAGGCCAAGTTCAAGGTGCTGCACCTGGGCCAGGACAACCCCCAGTATCAGGGGACAGGCTGGGCATGAGCAGATGGAGAGCAGCCCTGTGAGAAGGACTTGGGGGTGCTGGTGGGTGAGAGGCTGGACATGACCCAGCCATGGGCACTCCCAGCCCAGAGAGCCAAACGTGTCCTGGGCTGCATCCAGAGCAGCGTGGGCAGCAGGGGAGGGAGGGGATTCTGCCCCTCTGCTCTGCTCTGGGGAGAGCCCACCTGGAACCCTGCATCCAGCTCTGGGCTCCCAGCACAGGGAGGACACAGAGCTGCTGGAGTGAGTCCAGAGGAGGGACACCAAGATGATCAGAGGGATGGAACACCTCTCCTATGAGGGAAGGCAGAGAGAATTAGGATTGTCCAGCCTGGAGAAGAGAAGGCACCTAAATGTAGACTTCCAGTACCAGAGAGGAGCTTACAAGAGAGCTCTAGAGACTTTAAGAATAAATAAAGGTGTGTATTGGCAGAAGGAGGAAATGATTTCAAACTGAAAGAGAGTAAGTTTAGATTGGATATTAAAAAAAATTGTATTCTGTGGGGGTAATGAGGCACTGGGAGAAGTCATCCAGAGATGCTGGGGATGCCCCAGCCCTGGCAGTGTTCATGGTCAGGCTGAATGGGACTTTGAGCAAATTGGCCTAATGAAAGTTGTCCCTGCACACGGCAGAAGGGTTATATGATCTTTAAGCTCCTTCCAACCCAAACCAACCATTTAATTTTATGGTGGGATTCATTTCTTATGCCTGTTCAGGTCCCTGTAGATGGCAATGTAATGTTGCTCCCTCAGCTTGGTGTCATGTGTGAGCTTGACATCCCTTGACAATACTGCTCTCTGTCCCCTTCTCATGATCTTGATAAACATGCTGAATGCCCAGGGCGCAGGAGAGACCACTGTAACACTCCTCCCATTATAGGCCTCCAGGCAGAGTTCAAGTATGACCCATCAACCCCTACCTTCTGAGTTCAACCATCCAGCCCGTTTTTCACCCATCTCGTTGTCCACCCATGTGGAACTATAACATTCCACTATGGATACAAGAATATTGTGCGAGACAAGTCATAAACCTTGCTGAAGTCAGGGATACACTAGTGTTACCTCCTACACAGATTTACACATTTGCCATGGAAAGCAGTCAAGTAAGTTGGCCATCATTGACCATTGTCAAATCCAATATTGGCTGTTCCTCTGTCTTTTTCCCCATGAGCCCAGAAATGTGCTCCAAGAGGCCTTGTATTATGATTTTTAAGACGACTGAGGCAAGGCTGAGTTTGTGGAAGATAGGACCTATCATTATGTGCTTTGGCTGATTCATTGCCTTCAGCAGACACACATCTTCAGACACAAGGGTTTCACACTGCTTCCCTCTTCCCTTTCCTCCTGTGTATCTGAGGCTTTGTACAGCCTCTGTGGTATCTTAGATGTTTTTTAAATCATGTTTGTAGAAGCAATTAGAAGTATTTGAAAGCTTATGTATGCAACTAGTCTTTCTCCCACCATAAAAAGTCATATTACGCTTTCTTTGGTCTCTTAATTATTTATACTGTTTCTCCTTGAGAAGGTCAAATCCTTCTGATCATAACTACTTTCATATTCTCAAAGCAGAAAGGAGACACACAGTAAGAGTAGTAGAAACTAGAAGATGCTAACAAATTCCAGAACTTCACTGTTGGTCTACAGGACAAGGATTTATTAGAGAAGAGGTTTATTATACCAGCTTATTACACCCTTCACCAAAATACAGATAAATCAGAACCAGGAACAAAAATTTTAACTACCCTTTGTTGTCTCTCATTGCTTAATGGAGGTACCTGGATGCTGTTTTGAACAGCTGAGTGGAGATTCCCAACACAAAGCTGAGATCAAGACAAGTTGAGATACACAAAATCCAAAGTGATAGCCTCCTTTCTTGTCCCACCCTACTCCACCCATAGTAAGTTATCCAACATAATAAGTCACAGAAACAGAGGCATTCCAGAGACTAGCATCATAGAAACATCCAGGTCTGTAAACATTTTCCAAACTAGCAACAAGAAGTTAACTGAACAAAGGACAAAGCCCTGTGTTATGGAGGAGGGAGACTTGGCAGAACCCCTTATCTTTTCTCATTAAGTCAGAGATGTTGAGTATAGAAGGCTAAACCTATGGCAAATCATTTTCTTCTGCCAATGCATCATCACAAATGTTCCTGACGCGGAGCTTTGTGTGCTCTAAAATGGTATGATGAAAGATAGCAAAACCTTCCAGATTAATGTCGTGGCAAAACACTGGATGTCTTACCTCTGAGTCCAGAGAAGGGCAATGAAGATAGCAAAGGGGCTGGAGAACAAGTCTTCCAAGGAGCGGCCGAGGGAGATGCGGCTGCTCAGCCGGAGAAAAGAGGCTCAGGCGTGACATTATCAATCTCTACAATTCCCTGAGAGGAGCGTGTGGCTAGATGGGGATCGGCCTCTTCTCCGAGGCAGCTAGAGACAGCAGAGAGAACCGATTCTCTAGCTGCGCCAAGGGAGATTTAGGATGGACGCTAGGCGGAGTTTCTCCACAGAACGCGCGGCCAGAGGCCGGGCCGGGCTGCCCCGGGAGCAGTCGGAGGCCGGGCCGGGCCGGGCTGCCCAGAGAGGCGTTGGAAGACAGGCCGGGCTGCCCCGGGAGCAGTCGGAGGACGAGCCGGGCCGGGCTGCCCAGAGAGCCGTTGGAAGACGGGCCAGGCCGGGCTGCCCCGGGAGCAGTGGGAGGCCGGGCCGGGCGCGGCGCTGAGGGCGCGGCCGGCAGGGGGCAGCGCGCACCGCCC
>WBNQ01069365.1:0-16766 GCA_013401375.1 Spizella passerina | reverse complement strand
TTTTTTTTGCTTGTTTCCTTAATTCCCTTGCAATATTGCACAGCCCTTCATAGGGAATTCTGCTGCTTTGTCTCTGTTCTTGGGAGGCACTTGACAATGGAGCTTTTTGAGCACAAGCCCCCACAAACACCCACTGGCAGCTAGCAGCAGACCTGACCAAACTGCAAATTAATCTCTTCAACAGAAGCGTCCCCAGCTGCCCCCACAGGGAAGGGATGTGCAAGGGACGCAGGGCTGCTCCCAGAGCCTGCAGAGGAGCCTGTGCAGGTGGAGGGAGCGCTGGGGCGGCTGTGACACCGGCTCAAGGCCAGCCCTGGAAACGCCATCCACCCTCAGGAGCCACTCACCCTCGCCAGGCTCTCCTCTGGACCTGCCTGGTGGCACAGAGAGGCACTCGTGTCCCTCAGTGCCACTGTCCCTGCACGGCTGCAGCCCTGGGGACACCTGCTCGCCCTGGAACAGGTGCCAGGCTCTGGGGACACACATCTGCCCCCCCAGAGCAGGACAGGAAAGCTCTGCCCAGCCAGGTAAAGATCTCAGCGCTGAGGAGCACAGAAGATCCTGGTGGCAGCATCATACAGGTAAAGCAAAGCAAACTCCCCGGAGAGAAGTTGCTTGGCATTTGAAGGATCTTCTAATGGATCACTGCTCTGACTTTATCCTACAAGGCTAAAACTTTCAGAAGCAAACACTGAACCCATACCATAATAAATGGATTATTTATTAAGTTTCACTCAAGGAATGCACAAGAGAAATGCCTTTATGTTTAACTTTTTTTTTATTTTATTGAAGGAAACTTTAAAAATGGTAAAGAAGAATGCTCATAACACACCACAATAACACAGTTAAAGCCTACAGCATTTTTTCCTTAAAGGAAAAAACCTAATGTCCACCATCCTTATCTTCTTCAGCTTGGGCAGCTTCTGCTCGCCTCCTTTATCGACAGCTCCTACTGCACTGACTCCTTACTCCTGATGAAAGACTGGCAGTGTAATAAAAGCTGTTCAATAACTATTGCACTTCTGCTCAGAAGCCCTTACATTTCAGCTGCAAGTTGAGCAATTGAGCTTCTGAAGTGCTCTGAAATCGTTCAGGGTAGAACTGCTAAGGTTATTGTTATCCTGTTTGTTTCACAGCTAGAAAGTACCGTTTAAATCCAGAAATGGCAAAACCCTCCATTTCAGGAGGCAAAAGGAAATGGCCAGAGAAAAAAGCCTGTTTTATGAGCCTGCTTGTCACAACAGATTTTCCTGCAGAGAGAGATAAATGCTTGAAACGTGAACTTCCAAGCGGCCTCAGCATGAATCCCAGCAGTTACATTTTCAAAACACATTACATGTCTTCCTTTCTGTGAGAGCCAACAAAACACATTCCCTACCAATGGGAAAGTCCATCTGAGGAAAAGCAAACAGCATCAAATTTCCCAAAGGAAAAATGCAGAAGTTTTAGCTGAGAGACTGAGGCAAAATAAACTAAACACTTTGGACCAAATTACTTTGGAGATAACTGTTCTATACTTTGCAAAGACAACTGAATTTTACCAGGCTTGGTGGAACAGCCCACAGAAGGAAACCACTGCCTATGAACTCCTTTGGCTACTGAGGCTATGGGAAAATTATTCAACAGGAAATACGAGTCTGGGTTTAAAGGACAAGGGAAGGGGCCCAGGGCTCTGAGAACAGACATGGACATGGAGTCAGGTTTTCCCAGCAAGCAGGCAGGAGTGGCTGTATGAAGTCACACATGATAAAAAATGAGGTTGAAAATTCTATTGGAGAAAGTTACACACAGTCATTAAGGGCAGCGTTATCTGGTGGGCAGTTACCAGTGGCTCGTGTTCAATTCGTGCCTCTTTGCCAATTGATTATTGAAGACAAATAAAATCTGCATCTCAGGGTCTACAACTCTTGTGACCTGAGCCATTTTCTGACTGTGAGCACAGACAGGGGCCCTTCCACAGGTCTGTGAGGGCACAGGTGAGGGGTGTTACCTCAACCTGCTTTTAATCAACAAAGGCTCTCATGGCTATTTTAGACTGGAAAGCTCTGGCAACCCTAAAAAGCCAAGCCACTCTAAGTGCTCTAAAAGAGCATTGGTGAGGATTTGGGAAAAGGAAAAAACAAACCAGAGACAAAACAAAAATGCAGATGACACAGAAGGTACAAATAACACTTTCAAGCATTATTCAAGTCATTTAAAAACCAGAGTCCAATTAAAAACATTTTAGAGACTTTAAAAACAAATTAGCCTCAGATTTTTTAATTATACACCACTACTTCTCCTCAGCTTGAGCTGGCTTGGGTTATGAAAATCCATTTCACTTTCCATCTCATGCATTAGCACAAGATTGCAATGTTCACACTTGGAAAACATTTATCAGATTTATTTATATATTTAAGCATCACTCAGGAGAGCAAGCGCACCCACTTCTAAATAAAACCTTGCACTGCCTAGCTCAGAGGTTCTGGTTCAAGCAGAAATTTCTAATCGAAGTGGCATGTTCGTGGCAGCATTCAGCAGGTACCACCTGCCCAGAGCCAGCCGCGGGCTGGGTCATCCTGGGACATACAGACTGTCCGTGTGCCTGTCCCTGCTCTGCCCTTTCCATACTCCCTGCAACACCTGATGTGTTCTGATTCCAGCATTAATGAGTACCAGGACACGGCAGCCGGGCTCAGGAACCTTGGCCACAGCAACAACTTTACATCTGAACTCGGACGGCTCCTGCTGCTTCCCCAGCAGTGAACTGAGGAGGGGAAGGAGTAGGAGGGCAGGTACCTGTTAAAAAAACTTGTTACTGCTGTGAGGGATAAGCATTACACCTCCGCTTCACCGCCGTGTAATAACCGGCAGCTACACGCAGCTCACCACAGCCAGTGCCACAAACCCACTAAATCCGATATGGGTGCAAGGGGGCCGCAGGAAGCCCCAGCAGGAACGCGCTCCAGAGGCGCCCACGGCCCTGGGACACCACCGGCACCTCCTCCCGCCCCGGCAGGAGCCCTGCTCCGCGGCAGGAGCTGCTCCAGCGCGATGCCATCCGCCCGTCCTGCCGAGCCCCGGGCAAGGAGCACCGCCCGCCAGGTACGGAGCGGTGCCGGGCACGGAGCGGGGCCGGGCACGGAGCGGGGCCGGGCACTGCCCGCCAGGTACGGAGCGGGGCCGGGCACGGAGCGGGGCCGGGCACGGAGCAGCGCCGAGCAGCGCCCCGCAGCCGGGGAGCGCCGTGCGAGGAGAAGCGGCACCGGCCCGGCCGCGAGTGTGCCCGAACACGTCCGGTCAGGTGCGGGGCTGGGCTCTTCATGTACACACGGCTCTGGCTGCCCCAGCCCGGCAATGTCACACAGGTGTGTGCAGAACAACCACCCAAATTAACCCTTCCCTGCAGGGCACAGGTGATCTGGCACTGGGAGTGAGCTCGGCTCATCCACGGGCACATTAGAAATATCTTTCTTACCTCCGATTTCCCCCCCTTCTCCTGTAAAGCTCCCAGTTAAAGAAAAAGTCATAGAAAACGAGTGCTGCGGGAAACACAAACGCCGGGAGCAGGAGCGGGAGCCGATGCCAGCCTCCTGCCGCGGCACAAGTCCCGCGGGCGGCATCCCGGCTCCAGGCGCGCCCGGGGGAAAGAGCGCCGAGGTTCCCCGGGGCCGCACCGCCCGCAGCCCCGCCGGGGCACAGCCGCGTCCTCGGCGCCCCCCGGACGGGCGCGCACGGCCGAGCCCGCTCCCCGCCGAGGCACCGGCACCGGGGGCGGCACCAGGACCTGGAGCGGCACCGGCACCGACCCCGGGCCGCAGGGCGTTCCCCACGCGGCGCGCGATGCGACCCGCGGCCCCCCGGGGCCGGACCCCGGAGCGCGGGGCTCTGCCCGCCGCACAGCCCCGGGCCTCCCCCGCCGCCGCCCTCACCTCCTTCTTCACGTTCCACAGCAGCTTGTCCTTCACGGCGTCCGCCGAGCAGCTCATGTTGGCGGGCCCGGGGCGCTCACAGCTCCCGACCCGGGCCCGCCGCCATCTTCACCGCGGCGTGACGTCAGCGGGCGGGGCGGGGGCGCAGCCCGGCCGCGGGGGGGCGCTGTGCGCGGGCAGAGAGCGGAGAGAGCGGAGCCGGGCGGGACAAGGGGGGACAGAGGGGGACAGCGGGGACAAGGGACAGCGGGACAGAGGGACAGAGCGACAGGGGGGGACAGCGGGGATAGAGGGACACTGGGGGGACAGGGGGGAACGGGGGGGGGCGGGGGGGGAGAGGGGGAAAAGGGAAGGGGGGACGGGGGGGACAGGGGGACACGGATCCCCCGCTCCGCTGCCGGCCCCGGTCCGGGAGCACCAACCCCAAATCCTCGGTGGGGATCGCATCGGCAACACGGAACTAAAGTTCCAGAGACCCGCATTACCAATAAAAAGTAATGATGCTGGAGAAAAATCACAGAAGACAAAATATAACACTTTATTAAAAATTAGTGTTCGGTTTCGTTTTAATGCACTGGTGAAACACTTTAATCAAGATAATTGATTAATTACTGCATTAGCTAGGTACTTTTTCTGTAAAACTGACCCTTAGAAGTTAGACATGAAAATAAAACAAAGACTGAATCTCTAAGAAAATAACTTGATCACAGAATGTCAATTTAAACAAGATCAGCAATCATATTTGTGATCCTCTGGCTATAAAATATCATAGAAATCCAAAAGAATCCTTTACTCTCAATAAACAAATTAAGTGTCAGCCACCCTGTGAGGTAGGGGAGGGTCTTACTCGTTCCATGGGATGAGGAGAAGCGACACACATGCAGAAAACAGAGCCTGTTCCTGGGAGGGCAGGGCTGGAACAGGACTCTGTCCCACAGCACGGGGAAGGTGGCTGCGAGGTGAATGCCAAGGATTGTCACAGAGCACAACCTCATTGTGTAGGCAGGGGCTGCTGGGCAGACCCACCCAGTTCAGCTCTATCCCCAGTATTGCCTGGAGAGAATTCTGTCTGAAAATGAAAAACCTCAACAAAATCAAACCAAGCCCACAGTAAGCAATGCCCATTCAAACGCGGCTCTCGGCGACAGCATGGTCCCCCCAACACCCTCTCTGTCCATCACTTATTTTCTGTTTTAACCAACAAGTGCAAAAGATCAAAGTCACTGGAGTGGAACATTGCAGCAGGATAAATGTCTCCTGCTCAAAAACCAGAATGTCAAGGTGAAGGTTAACAGTGACTCTGTCTGGGCACGGAGCAGCAGCTGGAGCTGAGCCCTGCAGAGCTCTCCCCTCTGCCCCATTACCCGAGCCAGGCTCCTTCTCTCACTCAGACACCGAGCCTCCCTCCCTCCCTCCCTGCAGAGGGCCCGGGGCGCTGGCAGGGCACTGCACTGCCTTTGGGAAACTCCCCAGAGCCCTGGGGCACTGGGCTGGGCACGGCTGGCACACACTCACTCCCTCACTCAGGGCGCTGCCTGCATGCACAGGGCTTGGACTCAACTTAGGAGTGAACAGACAGTGAGTCCTGCAAGAATGACAGCTGATGTAGTTACAATTCACACCCTACAAGCGGGGCAAAAAAGCTCTTTTTTCTCCCAAAGGCTGCTCCAAATTCCTGTTAATGCACCCACGTGTAATGGTCTGGGTGGTAGCCAGTACAAGTCTCAACTTGCAGACAAACACATACAATTAGAAACCTGTATTGTCTTAATCTGTGCTTAATTTGAGCTTAATTTGAGCAGAGATCCTTGGAGAGCTCACTGCAAACCCTCCAATGCTGCCTTTAGACTGCGTCACCCTGCTCCCTGCTGCTGCTTCTGCACTACACTGGCTGGAATCTTATGCTCTAAAACGTCTAGAACATTCCTGCCACAATAATTAACAGCCTTCAATTACATAAAGACTGATTAAGGTGAGAATACAAAGCATGTGTTACATCTCAACTCCAGTACTCGAAATGAGCAGAACCTGGTGGGACAGGGACTGGAGCAGGGCATGATTTGGGGCAAGGCAGATTCAGCGACGCCCGTGCTGGAGCAGCTCCGACAAGCAGGGCTCAGGAGAGCCCACAGTGAAATGGAAAGGATATCTGCATGTATTTCAAACCTGTGCACAACTGCTGACAGTTCTTATTGATATTCCACGTTCCGCAAACACCAAGAAGATCCTTCGCACTTGGTAAAGGATTCTCACAACCCAGATGGTTCTCAAAACTGTTTGCTTCCCAGGTTAATTAATCTAAATTCAAATCAGAAATTAATACTACTTGTTGGCTGTGGGAAATAGGGAAAGGAAACATGGGCTTTCCTCTGCTTCTTAGAGTGTAACAATTCACAAGCTGGGTCCATTTGTGAATGAATCTGTGAGTTCAGAAAGCCTCTGGAGTAGCACAGGGATCTGACATTCTCTTTCACACACTCCTTCCCACACCTGTCCTCCCCAGAAAAAATAAAAGCAAATATGACATTTTTCTGCTTATAACTTCATTTAAACACAGTTTTGCAAGGCTATCAGCATCACTTACTTACTCTGTTAACATTCACTATGATAGTAACAAGAAAAAATAATATAAATCATTTGCCAAGAAACAGAAGTGCCACGTGATTTTTTTAAATGGCATCAGCCTTTGTTACAAGACAGAAAAAGCACAAGGTAATAACTTGAAGCTATTAAATGCAGCACAAAGACCCCATCACTGCAGCCTCTGCTGGTGGCTTCTAATTAAATAGCACCAGTGGAGGGAAAAAAATTTAAAATCCACATCACACTCTAGCAGAATTAGAGAGAAATATCACAAAAATCTTTGTTGAAACTAAATCTCAACAGCTGTATTTTCCCTGGCACAACAGAATAACCAGCTGGAAAACAAAAACTTACAGAAAGAAGTATAAAAGAGATTGTTAGGATTATTAGAAATTTCAAGAGGCCTTTCACAAGAAGGCAGGTGCATCCCTGTGCAATGCTGCTTCCTGAATGTGAGGAGAATGAAGTGAATCCTGCCATGTGTAGAGGCAAGAAAATGCTAAAAGTCTGTTAGTGTTTTCTTACTAACCCACAATATTTTAATTTTCAAAAACCTAAATGAGTGCAAATAATTTTTTGCTCCCTCCCCTGCTTCCATTACTCCCAAACCATCTAGATCTCAATTCTCCTTTGGAACTCCCTGCAATAATTTGGGATCATTTTGTTGTCAGGGTTTTGCAGTAATTTTCTTTAAATCTTACAGGTGGATTTGGCACTGGTCAAAGCAGTTCAGGACTGACCATTGTGGAATCTGGAGCTTTGTGACCAGGAATGATATGGGAACACAAAGGCAGCTGTGGAATATATCCAAAGTATCCCTGGCTCCAGTGGGCAGCCAGCAGGAATTACCATGACAGTGGCAAAACTGCTACCTACAGCTCAAACATACAAGCAAAGTTTAAAAATACAACAATGGCTTTTCATTCTGAACTTGAAACTGTTTCCAGAAAATTTCCAGAAATTTCCAAATTTTCAGAGCAGACTTGACCCCCACCTCCTGAAGTGCCCTGTACAATCAGCACCCAGCCAAGCACTCAGAATAAAAGTGATTATTTCAGTTTAAAATCCAGTATAAGCCACCTCTCTCCTGTCCCCAAAGCCTCTCACAGTTCTATGCTAGAACAATATTTTCACAGCTGTTTTTCTTCTTCAACTTCTACCCTCTAGAAGGGATTCAGGACACAGAACTTGAATTCACATGTTCTAGCCTTAGAAAACACTGTTTAGCCTGTACTTCTCCAGCCACTGCAATTTCTTCCCCGCTGCTTGAGAAATTTAACATCAAATAGCACTTTTAGGCCACAGGAGGAATGTAAAACCAATTCCCCAGATTGCGCTTGTTTATATAAACAGGATTTCACAGTGACAAGCTCCAACCAGGGCAACAGTGCCACAATCTGCTCAGGTTTGCTTACTTCAGGTTTCTTCCCTCACCATACCCATTTCCCTCTCTCCCAGGACAAGTCATTACCTACACATTTACATCTTCAGAGAGTTCCATTTTTCACATGGAGAGGCTGATGACTCGATTCTCACCATTTTGGAAGAGCTTGACTAGGAATCAATGAGTTTTAAAGACACTATCCTGGAACACAAACCTTTGCAGGTGTTCTGGGGACAGGGTGGGAGAGCACAGGTGCAGCTGACTGGCCAGCCAAACGTTTCTGCTGGGGGTCATCCCGTGTAGGGTCTGCCAAGAGCAGCCACATTCAAGTTCTCTCTTCAGTATCTTGATTTAATAACTGCAAGTTCCATTGTACAAGGCCCTGGAAGGGGAGCTGTCTGGAAAGAGCTTTTCAAACCGCCCAACCTGACTCAGCAAGAGCGCTGCTGCTCACGGCAAGGGGAAAACTGGCAAACCGTTAGCTAGGAAAGAGCAACCACGCACCGAGCACCAGCGTTCCACATGCCCCTCCCAGCAGGAGGAGGGGCCAGCCTGCAGGTACGGCACAAGGCGCACGACTCACGCCTCAGTTCTGCAAGGCCACGGCCTCCAGTGCTGCTCTGTGCACACGAATCCCCGCTGCCTTTCCAGGGGGCTGAGGCGCCCCGTGAAGATGCCTGTCCAGGATCCCCTCCGGCCAGGGACAGGAGGGGAGCTGCAGCTGCTGCAGGCCCAGCCCAGCTAGTGGCCGAGCTGGCGGTCGTCGTAGGTGCTGTACCTCTTGACGTGGATGCGGCGCACGCGCTCGCGCAGCTCCAGCCCCTCCTCGTCCTCGCTGTGCGAGGCCTGGCTGCGGCTGCGGCTCGTGGCCTCCAGCAGGGAGTTGTCTGGGACTCGGGGTGTCTCGTACAGCAGCACATTCAGTGTCTCCTCATAGATCCGTGCCTCGGGGAACTCAACCTGCAAAACACAGCACGTGTCCTGTTCCTCAGCCATCCAGGACAGCAACTGCAACACACACCCACACGTCAGCCATAAACCCACACATCATAAAGAGTAAAAAATTTGTGGTGCAGGGTTACTCCCACCAGGTCACCTCCCTCACCTTATCTTTGAGATTGCTCTAGAAGGGAATACAGTATCTCTAATTCTTAACATTGGACCCTGGTAACCTCAGCTGCACCACTGCAAATTCAAATTTAACTCCTGAAGTGAGAGAAGCTCTGCAGGCTCCTGAAGCTAGTCAGGACCGTTTGTATCCCGCAGCACGGGCAGGTGAAGCTCCATTACCTTGGTTTGCTTCTTCTCCGTGGCGTAGACGATGGAGGTGCAGCACACCTCGGCCAGCTTGCGGCCCTGCCCGTAGAAGGACCAGCAGCAGATCTCGTCCCCGATCACATCCTTGATGAACAGCACTCTGCCGTTGAACCGCAGGGACAGCTTGTCAAACAGCTCAATGTTCTTCAGCAAGTTGTCATCGGAGTTACTGAAACACAGCAACAAAAGCAGGAACACAGCTTTTCAAGCAGCCATCTCTGCCTGTTCCGCCAGCTTTCAGCACTGATCCAACTGCAGAATACAAATAAGTAGTGACTCACTGCCGCATGCTGCCAAGAAAAGAGGGGTAATAGCCCATTTCAGATACAAATACACTGCTCTGACCCCACGAGCAAACACACCAGCCTTTAGAGGTCAACTTACACAATTAATAAGGACAGCACAATGTCCCAAACCATTACATTAACTATCCATGCTCAAGATGATCAAACCCCACTTCACTGAAGTTCTGTGGCTTGATGACAGCAAAAGTCCAGAGTCGGTGTGTGCTGGAAGGCCACATGCTCTGCATGCTGCACAGCACAGACACACTGCCAGAATGAATACATTATTCTAAAAAAAAGTTTTATTGTCAGACTTGCAATGTAAGGCCCTACCTCCTTTTCAAACCAAGATAACTGTCAAAACCCAAAGCAAACGAAAAGAAGTGAAGTTAGATCATTCATCATCATCTTCCACTCCCACAGTCAAAAAGCAACTTTTCCACTAAAGTGAGGGGATAAAAGAAGGGACATACCTGGTGTAGGAGTATTTATTGTTGCTTCTATTATACAGCAGTTTAACAACAGGCTGTTGGGAGTGAGAGAAAAGAAGGTAAGTTCTGTGTTTCAATACATTTAGAATAAATCCACAGTTGAAAAGAGCAGTTACTTTCATTGATGACTCTATCAGTCTCTCCTCTTCTTTCGGAGAGGTGATAATAGGGATGCTGCAGACAGGTTCATACAAGTCTTTCTTGTCCTGTTTTAATGAAAGAAGAAAAAGAGGAAATAAGAAAGGAATGCTAAAGCTGATGTGGCTGCTGCTGCCTCCTTCAGCCCCTCCAGCCATGTTCCCAAACGCTGTGATGCACAGGAAAAGAGCTGGGTTGCTACAGTAACCACACAGCTTACCTTGATCTGCAACCCAGAATCACAGCACAGATTTCCCATCCCCGGAAGGCAGCAGTAATTGAAATATTGGGATGCAGGTGGATGTCCTCAGCTATAGCCAGGACAAGGTCTAGTCATACTTGGTTTAAGTGGGTTTAATATTACATCTTTTCTTGAAGAAAAGGATAGAAGGAGTCTGCAGTAGTTTTAATCAACTCAAACCACTGCACAGAAGAGCATCAGCCACTGCGGACTGAGCACATGGCAGAACAGGATGTCACCCAACATGAACCAGCCCTCAGGGACACTGAGCACAACCCAAGTGTGGGCAGGACAGGCTGAGTCCCCAGATCCCTCACCACCTGGTTACTAAATCATATTTTAAAAATGCCTTGCACATCTCAGACTTGGTGCCATCTCTAAGGCCATGAGATAATCTCTCAAGTTGCCTTAAGTAAATTTAATAAGCAAAACACCCATGAAACACTTCATAGGATACTTCTGTTCTTACCTGCAGGGCTGCCTGGCACATGTCCACTAAGCCCTGGATGAGATAGTATTTGGCTTCTGCCATCAAGGCTTTGATCTCCTGCCTGTGTTTTGGAAGTGCAATCGTGTCATCTCTGAGATAGTTTAAAATTGTTCCAAAGTGCTTCCCACAGCGATCTATAAGGATCCAGCCTGAAAAAGAGCCAACACATTTCAGTCACCTCAACACAAGAGGCAAGGAAAAGCTCCCTGGAGAGGTTAAACAACACTGAGGTTTCCTGACACTGCTCAGGACACTTCTCCCATTTCACCCAGTGCAAGTCCCTACTGCCTTTGAGCAAACTGGAGCTGCTTCCAGAACAGAACCTGACAGTGGAGCCCCTTGAATATTGTCCAGATGTTCCCACTGCTTTCCAGCACCCCAAAAGCACAGCCCCAAGCTAAAAACACTCAGCTTCCAGCACAATGCACTGAGATTCCAACGGCAGGGCTACACTGTGATGCTGGGCAGTCAGAAACCTCTGAGAGCCAAGGAAGGACTAGAAGAGAGAATTCACTATTGACTGCAACAAGTAGATATGGATAATTTCTGTGGCCTAATAAGGAGGATTTGGCAATTCCCCAAAAACATCTGCTGCTGCTCTTTGGAGTTAAAGAGAGAGAAATGTTCTGAAGATGCTAAAAGGCAGATCGGCCCAGAAAACCCAGTGTGGGGGAAAAGCTGTTCTAGTCCCCAAAGAGGAGCAAAGAATAGGACAGACAGATCAGGAGGAAGCACAGAGTGGATGAAGTAGAGGAAACAGTAGCAAATGGTCAAATTCTTGCAATTTTACAAAATCCCTGAAGTCACATTCCCTAAGGAAACAGGATGTCTGATAGCTGCCAAACAATAGCAGTTATGATGCACGCACACACAAGGCTCAGTACTGTGCCAAACCCCTTCCCATAATGTGGAAGGCAGGAAAAAAGTGTTATTTTGGAATCCAGGCAGAGAAAACAACCTAGGAAAGTAAGCTAAACCCCTGCTGGACTCTCTAGCTGGAGCTATCAGAACATGACTCTCATTTTCTATCCAGGCTGAGGCTCTTACACAAAATTGTGTGTTCTGCCCTTTATAACGTATCAGGGATTTAAAATATCCTGTGTCCAGCTGGAGATGACACACTGCCTGACTGATCCCTAAATGCTGCCATGGCACCATGAGCCACAGCTGAAACACGCTGCTCAGGAAAAGGGAAAAAAAAAGATTTTTCAACAAAGCAAGGCAGGCTATTCTGAGCCTCAAAGCTGAAAACTGCACGTCCCTCCTTACGTGCGTGGTTTGAATGATGCCACTGCTTGATGTGACAGAAATGACAACCCACAGACTGTCTGTTCAGTCTTTACACCAACACCAATCTGCTCACCAGCGCGAGGGCAGGAAAGAGGACCAGTCCTTCCCCAGTTCTTTTGAGTAACAAAACCAGGTATTTCTATAAAGCCAAAGGATTTATAGATAGCACCAACAGGACTCGGCTGCCTAATGCTCCCAGTCATTTTCGGCATATATCATTCTCTACATCCTTAATGGAGTAAAACCACCACCAGATCCCTGCTGTTCTACAAAGTTGCCAGCAATGAAAGCCACACCCTTACCTTCCTTGTCGGTGAGCACCTCCATCCTGCCGCTGAACATGGCCTTGAGCATGGTGTCGTGCCTGGTGAGCACCTGCACCGTGGTGTAGTACAGGGAGCCCCCGACGTTGAGCCGCACGTACTTGTTGCCCAGGCTGCCGCCCTTGAGCGCGCCGGCCTTGGGCTTGTGTCCGGCGGCCGGGCACAGGGCGCTGCCCAGGCACGTGTCCCCCGACATGGCCTTCTGCAGGTAGATGACCACCCTGCAGCGCGTGGGCCGGGCCGGCCCCGCCGTGGTGCCGCCCTCACGCCTCAGCCCGCCAGGACGGCGGGGCAGGGGCCGGCATCACCCAGGGCTCAGCACGGCCAGGGGCCAGCACGGCCAGGGGTCAGTGGTCAGCACGGCGAGGGGTCAGCACACGGAGCACAGTCAGCACGGAGCCCCACGGCCACTCCACACACAGACGAGGATGTCACTCTGCGGAAGAGACGCTTCCTAAGGACACAACTACGCACATCCTGACAAAACACGATTCAGCCATTTTTCAGACAATTGATGCAGCCAGTGCTGTGTCACACTTCTGAGGCACGTGAAACTCTCCCGACTTCCTGTTGTTCTATCTGCAGCCAACACTGCAAACACCACACAGCAGGAGGGCCTGGCTCACACGCTGCTGGAATTCAGCTCCCCTCGGCCTTCCCGCAGAGCCCACCTCTCTCTGAGCCCAGCTGAAATGCCCTCAAGAGCTTCCTGCCCCTCTTTCAGCTGGGGTGTGTGTGTGTACCCCGAGCAGAGCTTGTTGACGTTGGTTTGACTTTGAACTGGAGACACAAATGTCTCTTCAAATGCCTCAACACTGAAAAGATGGATCACAAGGTTCTATTTTCTGGTAACTCCTTTCATTCAAAACTCTCCTGGCTCCATCCTGGAGCCCCGACCAGTGAACGTAGTTCTAATTTGAAAAGAAAATAAACACGACTCCTCACCACGTACACCACTGTTTGTCACTGATGTCCTGCCTTGCTTTAAACCCTCAAAATCTCCTTTTTAGAACAGTGGCATGTTTATAACAGCATCCAGACTGAACCTTAGAGGAGACTGGAATCCAGCCTGCCGACCGAGCTCCTCAGAAGGGTTCGCGGTCAGTTCCGTCCCCCCAGGCAGTTTCTCACTGCTCTGACCTAGAACGAAGCTAAACACGAGCAAAGAAGCTAAACCCCCTGCCCCGCCAGCGCAGGCAGGAGCCCGCACAACTCCTGCAGGTGGCCACGGAGGAACTGCGAGGCCTCTGCTGTAAACAGCCAGAGATCTCTAATTACCCCTTTTGACACGACTCAAAGCTCCCCACATCCCTTCCTGTCCCTTCCTGCCCCGCGTGGGAGGCAGGACGGGCCGCGGAACAATGGCCCCGCAACGGGACTCGCCCGCGCCCAGCACGGCCGGGAAAGCAGCGACCCGAACGGGCCAGGGGGAGCCGGGGGATCCCGAGGGTACCGGGGCAGAACGGGAGCCGGCCCCGCGCGGGTCACACCGAGCGGCCCGCGGGCCCTGCCCGGCCCTGCTCCGCCCGAGCCCCCCGGGACAGGCTCCGTCCGTCTCGACCGCGGGGGAAGCGAACAGAGGCGGCCCGGCCCCGCGCACGGCCCCGCGCGCGGCCCAGCCTCTCTCACTCACCCGCCGTTGCCGCCGCCGCCCCTCAGCCCCGGCCCGCCCCGGGAGCCGCCGGCCCGGAAGAGTTTCCCTGGCTCCCGGCGGGCGCAGCGCTGGCGGAGGCGGGGCCGGGCCGGGCGGTGCCGGAGGAGCCCGAGCCCGGCAGTGCCGGCTGAGGCCCCGCTCCGCTCCGCTCGATTTGTCTCGGCTCTGCTCGCTGCCCAGGCCATGGCGCAGGCGGCGCTGGGCGCGGCGGGGCTGCACTTTGACGAGCTGAACAAGCTGCGGGTGCTGGAGCCCGAGGTGGCGGCGCAGACGGCGCAGCTCCGCGAGCAGTGCCGGGCCTTCGTGGACAGTGAGTGCCGCGCCGCGCCGGGCCGGGCACCTCAGGCCTTCTCTCGCCCCTTTCATCTGATCCCGCCCGAGTCCTAAAACCTTCCTGTTTACTGTAAACCCTAAACGTACAGCTGCGTCTAAAACCTATATGGCAAAGCAGGAGCATTCGATCTCTTTAGGGAAGTTGTGGTTATCACTTGACAATTTTTTTCTTTACAGAAACAGCAGAATTTCAGAACATAGTGGGCAGCTTGATTGAGCTCGTTGACCAACTGGCCAAAGCTGTAGAAAGTGAGAAGATGAAGGTACTGTGCAGTAAATTCCTCGCTTCTCGTGTGCACTGTCCTGTGTGGGGCCTCTCTGTCCCTCCCTCCCTTTCCAGCAGAAGCAACAATTCTCTGTCAGCATCCTGCTGGCATTCCTCTGGGATTAACTGGGCCTTTAAAATTGATATAAATGATAATATTAATCAATAATAATGAATTAATGAAACTTATGACAGTGTCACATTGCTCACACATGAACCAGTCCCTCTCTCCCTGCTTGTCTATATTTCTGCACAGAAACAGAACGTGTGCTTTTTAATCACTCCATCTTGGTAGAATTTGTCCTCCAGAAGCAGGAGAGGCCTCTGGTAGCCTGAGCTTGTCTGGCTCTAGGGCCAGTGCCCAGTTTGTGTGTCCAGAGGAGTCGCTGACTTTGTTCCTCGAGTTTGAGGAACACCAAACTCCCACCCACCCCTCAGGAGCACAGCATCACCCTCTGTTATTGCTGGCATGGCTGAAATGCCTCACAGTCAACTGCTGGGGGGGAAAGGGGCTAAAGGAGCTAACCAAAACCCCTCCACACATCCCTGCCCTGTCCTGCCAGGCCATCGGGGCACGGAACCTGCTGAAGTCGATTGCAAAGCAGAGAGAGGCTCAGGAGCAGCAGCTCCAGGCTTTGATAGCAGAGAAGAAGATGCAGCTGGAAAGGTGAGTTTTGTGTTCAGTGCTCTGGGGTGTTGTGCAGGCTGGGAAGGCTCAGGGTGGACACAGGGCTGACTGCCTGTGCTGTGGGACCCTGGGCTGGTTCAGACAGCCCCACCTGCATCAAAGGTGTGTCCTGGCCAGAGCACATGGGAACAATGCCACAGGCCTGGAGTTACCTTCAGGCCCTGCAGTGACCCAGGGAAGGTTCATCCCTGAGGACTTGAGGGCTGAACAGAGGCAGCACGGGCAGGGGCAGTGCAGAACTCTGACAGCTGCATCAGCCTCAAGTCTGGCTGATAAAGAGCTGCGTGTGTGACTCAGGCACCTGCTGCTTGCAGGTGACTCACACAGGCAGCCCAGCTCCCCTCCCAGCTCCCAGGGCTGCCCTGGCCCCCTCACACGGGGTGCTGGACCCTCTGTTTTGTCTCACAGGTACCGGATCGAGTACGAGACCCTCTGCAAAATTGAAGCGGACCAGAACGAATTCATCGACCAGTTCATCTTCCAGAAATAGAGGGTTTTAAGATAAAAACCAGCTCACATGGAAACTTGACCATTCCAGAATCTTGAGAATTTCAGAAATATGCAATTTCCACTGTGCAGGAGTGCAGATGGTTTGTACAATGGAGGGGCTGTACCTCGGCTTGAGTGTACCATGGCAATAAGAAGGGCTGACAGCTCACAGCTGCACAGACTGTTCTGGCCTTTGATTTTATACCAGTTTTGTACAGTCAGTAGTTCTAATTCAAATTCCAGTTGAATTAATGCTACTGGTGCTTTGTTGTGTCGCTTTTTGAAGTCTACAGCTCTTTCATAGAAATCAGAAAATAAATTATTGTTCTCAGACTGTCTGGCTGTACCAGAATTAGTTGCTCCTCCTCTGTTATTTTTCAATGTAAAGATTTACACACAACCAGCAGTATTGGATCTGTATCTGCCTATGGTACTTTTTCTATAGAATTATTAAAAAAACCCCAGAAATGTATGATTTCCAGAATGGACCAATTACAGATACAAAAAGCAGAAACTACATGAGAATTTAGAACTTTGAACTGTTCCTGAGGAATGTCCATTCAGGACTGTCATGAGAGCTGAATCCTTTTATGGGCATTATAAGAATGGAACACCAGACTGATGAGGGAAACCATTCTGAGTGTCAGTGACACCAGGAGTGCACAAACTGTAAACTACAAACACAAGTGTGAACTCGAGCCTCATGTTGGAAGTGCAAACAGATGCATTTTGTGTATGTATACAGCACTTCAGTAAGGAAATGCCGCCCTTTCCAAAGCCTGGGGAAGGCTTCAACTTCACAGAGTGAATAAAATGTGCCAGTAGTGCCTCAGCAGCTTCACGAGCCCATCACCTCACCAGGCTCCAGATGAAAACCAACCCCAA
>WBNQ01069364.1:7084-17421 GCA_013401375.1 Spizella passerina | reverse complement strand
TGTGTGCCTGTGTGTGCGTGTGTCCCCTCAAGGCAATGTTGATTCAAATCTGCTCAAGATGCAGCGTTGCACAGCTAAGCATCTTCTTGATTACAACCCGACACACTTCTAACTGCTTTCATTCTCACTGCCACAGATACTTTGTCAACAGTCAAATTATGCCATGCTGATAACAATGCATAATGGTCTTCCTCAAAGGAGGCTCCCGTCATGGAGCAGCCTTTCATAAAAACCCACTAGTTTCTTCTCTGGGAGATGGATCTGGATAAAAGGAGTTAGGCTTTTGTGTAAAAGGAGTTGAGCTTTTTTTTTTTTCATTTTTCGTTTCTTCTTCTTCCTCTCATGCCATAGTTTATTTATTTTTGTACTCACCTGAAATTACAGCAGGGAGCTGTTTGAAGAGTGATACAGAATGGAAAATATTTATAGTCACTGTTTATACAGGCTTTGCTTTAACCACTTTGCTCCAAGACGTTTTCAAGAGCAACATCCTCATTTCAGTACCGCTCTTTTTTTTTTTTTCCTTTTTCTGTCTAAAGGTGCAGGGCAGCATCCTGCACTCTTTGCATAAGCACAAGCCCTGCTGACGTCAATGGGAGTTTTTCCGGGGCGAGGGCTGAGCGCCTTGGCCCGCTGCTGTAAACACATTGGGACTCTCTCTTTTAATGGATGGTATTTAGATTCTGTGTGGGGCTTGTTTAACAGGCACGTTTTCCAGAGTCCTCAAACATTGTGGGGCACACAAGACAAATTGTCTTTTTGTCAAGGCAGCATGAGGGCAGGAGAGAAGCACTGAGCTATCACAGGCAGTTTTTGCCTTCCACTCACTGCTCCCTGATCCCCACCTCTCTTTTCCTGGGAGATCAATAACAGCAAAAGTCAGAGGGTGTCATGGGGCAGGATTTCAAACAAGTAGAAGTGGAATTAATAAGAATAACATTCTCCAGAGGCATTAATATTTTTTGCCTGTAAGTTTCAGAGCTGAAGTACAGTTGTCTGCTCCCTTAGAGAGAAGAAGGGTTAGCACCCACAGCCCTTGCCTGTCACTGGGCTTATTGCTGCCTGCCACCCCAATGACATGGGTATATAGTAGGGTGTATACAGTCCTTGGTGTGTGCGTGTCTATTTATGCTACAAACAAAGCCAAAACCACACACTGCCTTTAATCTGAGCCATCTTTCTATCAATATCTTATTTCTTGCCCCAAATAAATGACTGATATTGCTGTGCCTGGTAACACGGGCACTGCAATTTTCTGTATCCTCCCCGAGTATATTCACCCCCATCCAGGCAGGTATTAACAGTTTGCAATTAACTCTGCCCAATATACTAAGAAATGGGAAATCCAGGATATTTGGTTCCTGAATTTTGGATGCTCCCCTCTCTGTGTCCTCCACTTAGGATGGACAAATGAGTCTTCTTCTAATCACACAGCCCCAGTGCACACACAGTTCTGAAGCATCCCCAGACCTATGGCATGGCAGCCACTGGGTCTGCAGGTTAATGCATGTGTAAGTGCATTTCTTTTTTTTTTCCGTGTCCTTGTCTAAACTTAAAAAGCTCTAACGCTGCTTTTAAACAAAGCAGGGATTATATACTTTGCCTCAACAACCTCTCTTTTTTTTATTAGGGGACACCCTCCCCCCCTCCTCAAAAAATGCCTCCATAAAAACAATAGGCAAGGCCATAATTTAAAGAGAGAAAAATGTGATTATATAACACATCCTGCAGTAATCAATTTTACCTCCAATATCTGCTTTTGTTTTCAAAATGCTAAATAAACAATACATAATGCATCCCTCATCAGCCAAAACCATGAGGGCTCTGTGCTCAAATAACAGGAAACATATTCAATTTTCCTAACAGAAGACAGTTCATTAAGCTGTGCCACATCAAATAAAACTTTAATTTCTCCAGCATCAGAGTCGCAATGAAAGCAATTGAGGAAGATGAGCCATATGGTACTTCTATCAGCAAACACATATTGCTCATTCCCCCAAAGTTTTCTAATTCTGCTCCCCAGACCTGTGTAATATAGATAATGTGCTCTGAGCGCAGCAACCATGAGCTATCTGGTGTACACTTCTAATACTGTATTTAATGGGAAATAATGAATCATAAAAGCCTGCAGAAGACGGCTTTTGCTAACCTAAATCTCAGCTGTAATTTCATTGTTCTGTGCCTAAGATGCTGTTTGCCCTTTTCAAACAGCAGCAGTTGAACATAATTATGCTGCTACAAACCTGGGCTGCAAAAAGAAAGCCTTCCTAATAGAACCAAGTTTTTATTAACTCTTGAAATCCTGAGCTTGGGGCAACTGCAAGCAGATAGCTGCCTGTCAGGTTTTAGGGTTCATTAAAGCACACATACACGTATATCTTGATTTCCAGTGCGCAGCCCCACAAATTAAATTGATGATTCCCATATTGGGCCAAAAATGCAACAGGAGAAGGCTATGAAAAATTAGGAAATCTTCTTGACATCGGGAAATCCGACACTTGTCTGCTCTAACATCTGTAAGTGCCAAAGAAAGAGGGGGATTTTTTTCCTTAAAGGTAAGTCTATTTTTCTTCTTCTTGCCAGATGTAAAAATTGTGGTTAGTGCCTGGAGTAAAGGGCCCTCTAAACTTTACAGTGTTTACCCTCCATTTATAATTCCATAATTATCTATTTAATGATGTCATAAGGTTAAAAGTTAAAGAGCACTGTATTTTCTCTGTCTTTTTCTCCTCTGCCTTTTAGAAAGGCAGGTTTGCCTATCTCCAAGGGACGATCGGTCAGGGTTGTTTTCTGAAGAAGAAGCCTATAGGTAAAGAGGCATCCATATGTTCACACAGGAAGATTCATAAAGGCAAGGACAGGAACATAAAGGTATTATTTTGACATGATGACCCCTGGAAAATGTCTTTGACTCATCCCAAGTAAGTGTCTTTCTTTCCTTCCTCCACCCTCTCCCCCTTCCCTCAAAATACGAGGCTAATTTAAGACATTTTCTAGATNTCACCAGCAACCCAAGTCAGAGACAGACCAACAGGTAATATATACTAAAAATATATATATTAAAAAATAGCTTAAAAAAAGACACACCCAAAACACCCACCATGACCAAACTGACACCCCCAAAAAACCCACCCCAAGCCACCAAAAAACTCCAAGCTATCACATTGCTCATAGCCCATGAATGCCTTAAAAACAAATGTTTAAACAGGTTTTCTTTTTTTTTTTTTGAAGCAGCAGAAAACCTCTGCATGCTCCAATGGGTTACAATAACAATGCTCTATTGCAATGTAAAACAAGCTGGAGGAGAAAAAGGTGCTTTTTGTTACCATTTTATCAAAGCTGTTCATCTTCTAGCTGCAGGCAGCATTTTGCTGGAATTGCAGATATTTCTCTGTCCGGGCTCCTTTGTTTGTGCATCTCATTTGCATATATTTATCTCCAGCTGAGGGTGCTTTCAGCTCATTAAGGCCTCCCCTCACATTATTTCATAAGCCAGCTGCTAGGAGGGATTTCACCTGTGGTGACTGAGAAAAGAGGGGTGAAAAAACCAAATTCTTCATTTAAAAAAAGAAAAGGAAAACAAAAAAACCAACAACCAAGGAAATCTTCTGACTCTCTTCCCCTATAAATGGGCACCATTTGTGTTAAACAGCCTCTTGTCATGATAGATGCCTCCTGGGGTCAGGGGGGAAAGTTGATTTGAAGGTCAGCAGTAAAACAACAGACAAACCAGACGCCAAACTGGTTCTTTAGCTGTCGGTGGGAGCAGTGGTACAACCAGGTCTTGAACCTTTTTCAACCTCTAATAAAACAGGGGAAGAATCTGAAGTGGAGCAACCAGGCCCCAGAGGAAAAAAAAAAACAACTCACAAATAATATCAATATCGAGCAGCAACGGGAAACAACAGGGCAGCTCTCAGCGTTACGGGCACTCTGCTATTGTTTCAAGAGCTGGGGAATTAATTCCACTTATTTATTTAAGGCGTGTCAACTCGCTGCCTAAACCTGTTTCGGTGTCAAGATGAATAAAACTTTTATGGCTCATAAAATAGAGCCATTCATCTCCATGGTCTTTGTGGTGCCTGTGTTGTTGGGGCTTTTTTTCCCCCCCCCTTTCCGCCTGGTAGGCTGAGCTGGGCCAAAATCTCTGTGTCCCATTGCTACCAACTCACTCATAGGAGAAAAGAAAATTTAGACAGGGTATCTCAACCTAAATTTCTGGGTTTGATTAGAAATTGTAAATGTTAATTCATCATAGTCATGTGCAAACCCCCATCTCCTCTATTTCCCCAGCCTAAAACCTACAATGAATTTACATCATGTATATGGAGCTTTGGACCAACAGGTAATAAAATACAATAAAGCTTGCTTTTTATCAGGACACACACACAAAAAAATCCCATTAATTATGGTTCATGACTACTCTAAACCAAATGTTCAAATAGTAGTTGGAAATGATGCATAAAATCTCAGCATGTTCTGATAGGTTATAGAGTCAGTGGTTTATTGCAATGTAAAACAAGCCACAGGAAGAGAGGGTGGTTTTGTTTACCATTTTCATCAAAGCTGTTCATCATGTTGATATACTTATGCTATATTGTGACCCTTACATACATTGCATTTCATATATTTATTTTCCAGGTTGTTGCCACTTTTGCTGCCTTTGCCTCTGAGAAGTCAAGTAAATCCTCTGGCCCCTTTTGAATATTTTCTCATCTGCACTGAATTTCTACTGACAAAGCAACTGATAGATATGGACCTCAGAAATATTTATTATCATTGAGCAAAGTTTTGTTTTTTTTTTTTTTTTTTACTTAATCTGAGGCAATTACTTCCTGAATAAACACAGACTAAGTAATCTACCTCCTCAAAAGATAATCAGACTTGAAAAGCGCTGTTTGGTCCTACCCTAGAAAAGCATAACTTGATTAAAATGCTTTGGAGGTTCACTTTCATTTCTTCCCTTTTGCCCCGGAAAACATTTTATAACATCCCAATAACTTTTATTTTCTTCCCATGCCAAACCTGGGGCCTCTGTTGGTTGTTGCTGTCCTTTTTCCCCACCTTCCCTAAATCTTTAACCCTGCTTCTCATTTTTCTTTGGCCCTAATCTAATCACTAATTCCTTGGCTTGGCCAAATAGTTAAAAATGTTAAGTGCTGCTCACAATTCCTGCTGCCTCCCCCATGTATCTGTCTCTGTTTATGGAACAGGCCCTGGTTTCCTCCTGCTCTTGTTCAGCTGTAGGTCTGCAGGTCAGGAGACTGTAAATACACACAGTGCTGCCCCAACCCATAAATCTGAGAAAAGGGCAGCCTTATATATTCAGATAAGGGATGTAAGGGGAAGGGGGGGTTGGGGGGGTGGGGTGTGCAGGAATAAAAAAAAATGCAAGAAGAGAACGAGGAGATTCTGTGGTGAATGAGGTTCTTTGCCAGACCCGGAATCCAAGCTGCATGCCCTGCTACCTTGCAGGACATTCCAGCCAGAGATAAATCTGAAATATTCACCCTTCTTCCCACCCTGCCTGTTTATATATAAATCATTACAAAAAGCATTTTATTACCTTTGGGGCAAAGAAATTAAACACGAGATTTCAATGGCTTTCTCTCCTCCAGATCTTTGTTGGTCTATTTCCCGTCCTTCTCTCCCTGCCTGCCCCCCCCCCATTTTATTTCCTGCACCTCTGAAGCTTTCAAGGGAACAGTCCCCCTGTTATTGCTTCTCAGTTCCAAGGTCTTAGAATAAATAACATTGTTATTACTCACTTCACCAATTTCCAAGAAGAAATATTGCTGCAGCAAATGCAAGCAGCACTAATATTTGCAAAGTGATAAATGGATTGTTACATACCTTCCCGTCTGTGTGGCCTCCAGCCATCCTCTGGCCAGCTACATCCCTTCTTCGGGGTGGGAGGGAGGCTGCCTTTGAACTTAGCAGGGTCCAGACACTTAGTGCCTTGCACCAGAGCCTGCCCCAAGCCCCCTCCCTCACTCTCTGATGGAGAGATAATTTTTAATGGACCATGCCAGAGATGGTACTGGGACTGGGGGAGAGCAGGAGCCATGTACCAGGACCAAGCAGCCAAATGAAGATGCTTTTGGCACACAATCAGTGTCTGGTGGGTTTTCTTAGTGTAGGGTGCTGTAGGGAGAGGGGTGAGAGACTTGGGATGTTCCCAGAGACAGCTGCTGCTCCACTGTCCTCCCCAGCTTCTGCATACAGCTGCTCTGGTGTGGCTACCACATCCCAGATGCCACGATGAGAGCCACCTCTTCTTCTCCAGCTTCCAGTGATGTGAAAAGTGAACAGAAAAAGCCATCAGAGAAGAAAAATTATTTTCCAGGTTCCCCCCACTCTGTCCCCAAAATGTCTCCAGTGCCTGAATGGGAACTGCAGTAGATACCCAAGATATCAGGGATGCAGATGCTCTGTGGGGTGAAAACTGGAAAGACATATTTCCAAACACCACCATCCCCACTGCTCATAAAATTTCATTAATTCACATGAAATTTTCAGTGAACTTTCGTAACTAAAGCTGAACTTAGGGAGATGCTAAGGCAGGGAGAAGTCTCCTGGCCTCCCCATCCCAAACTTGGTTGCTCACCATGTAACTTCTGAGCTTAAAAAGAGATGGCAATTGGAAAATTCACATGGGATAAATAAAAACCAATCAAATTTTGGATTTCTTTTTTTAAGCAGCAATTTATATCTAGCTCTGAGACATGATTTAGGCTCCTTTATTTTATTAAAAAAATTCTCCAAATCAAATTATTCCTGGGCTACAAGTCATGCTGAAAAGAGCTCCACTCTGAATTCACAGTAATCAGAAACAAACCAGCACATTTTCCTTCAGATCCACAAAGAGTAAGCTGCTGACATTTCTTAGACTGAGTCTGTTGCATTTCCATGCCGTGGCTCTCAGGACAGGGGAGGGTTTGGTTGGATGACTTGAATTCCTTGCTGTGATAAACACCCCCACATCAGGCTATTCAGGCACCAAAGTTGATGTAAAAGCTTATTTTTCATAAACTAATCTACTCCAGAAGCATCACCCACCAGTCCAGGATTGCTGGTGTGGCATTGCCTCTGTGGCTGGGGCACCACCAGAAGTGGTGAGAGCACCCCTCCTCACGTGCCCTCCCTGCACAGCCCCTTCCCTCTGGAGAGGCTCTCAGAGGCTGAGGAGATGCTCACCCGTGTGTGCAGGTCTCATGCAGAGGTTAAACCCAGCAGTACCAGCATCTCTGTGGTGCCAGCTTGAGGTGTGAGGAGACGAAGAGTGAGCGCAAATGTTTCAGCAGCCTGGGGTGGAGGTGTTGGCATGGTCTGGCAGTGCCAGCATGTGAACACTGTGCCCACGGGGATGGGGAAGGTGGGAGGTTGAAAGACCTGAGCTATTTATTAGGTTGCTTTTTCCTAAGGGATACCATGATCCACAAAAGAACGAGCAGAATTCAAGGATTGCAGGAAGAAAATTATTCAGAAACTGCTAGCAGAGGTATGAAAGGGTCAATCAGAAAAGGGGACAAAAATATATCTGACATGTTCTCTTCCTGACCAAGGTAAATACCATCTCTTTTTTTTTTTTTTTTTTTTTTTTTTTGGTAAGATGAGAAATATTAAAGGAAAGTCACAAGTTAGAGGAAAGACTAGAAATTCCTTTGGGGTGGGTTCTCATGCAAAATATATACAGTTCACTAGTAACAAAAACCAGATAGTCTTTAATGTTTTTTTAAAAAAAGAATTAATAGAATCATGGAATTAAAGAATCATAAGGTTGGAAAAGACTTCCAAGACCATCTAGTCCAACCTTTACACAAATCACCCATAATTCTCTCTCATAAACATACATGTGTGTATGTTTATGCAGCTGTAAAAGGCATGTGATTGTGCACATATATGTGGGCATGCATATATACCTGTAACAAAAACTTGGCATGCATAAAATGAAAATTAAAGTGAGCTGCAAAATTATTTAGGGCAGAAAGTGATGAAAGTGGGTGAGTGCTGAGGCAGCAGTATGGTGAGGAGCTATCCCACTGCTTGGAAACACCCAGAAACCTTAAACATTTATCAGCACCTTTCCTAACTTTAGGAGAAGGGCTGGGATGATTCTTCAGGACATTCCTGTCAGGCAGGAAACCTTGTGAGAGCAGCATTGCTTGTTCTCTGTTCTGCTTCCAGCCCCAGAAAGCATACAGATAAGAAGAAAAATCAAAATAATTGAATATATACAAGACATCCACATTTGTATAAACAACAAGCTTTGAAAAGGGAAAAAAGAATCAGGTCTTAATTTTTTATGATTTCTTTTTCTCAAACTAAAAAAAAGAAAAAGGAAAAGTCAGGCAGTTCTTATTTTATCCAGACCAGTTCATAAATCCCAAGTCATAAATCCACATGATATCCCAGGCTGCTGGATTTTGCATTTGGAGCTCTGAAAGACTGATAGCTGAAAGATTTATAAAATCCTAGGTAGCCGGAGTGCTCCCTACTGGCTCCACATCTGAGAGGTCCCTGCATCCTGCTTAGCCCAGAAAGCTGGATGTATGGGATATATTGTGTTCAAGAAGCAGCACATCCCCACGCTCCTATTTTCAGATGTGACGAAGGCTGAAAATTTGATCATGTGAGGTGGATGGGCCCTGTTTAGGGACTTTTCTGCACAGACAGTCACAAACTGGGGTTGTGGGGACAGCCACAAACTGGGGTTGCCCAAAAACTGCTGCCACCTACTGCAAAATTACACCATGGTTTGTGTCATAGATGTATGATTTACCTTGTGTGGTAGACCCGAACATAAACAGCAGAATTGTTTCAGCTGCTTTGAATATACGCTTGATTTTGTTTCTTGTAATATCCTTGAGTAGGGGTGACTGCTCAGTAAGAACAGGGGATCATCACTAGGCCAGAAAATGATGATACTTAGAGGTGAACATGACCAGCCCCTCAACAAAAATTGGTACCTGAGATGCCTTAGATAAAGTACACGTTGCAAACGATTCCGGTGTCAAAGCAGCCAGCTCACAGTTCCCAAAGAGCACTGCAAGATGACGATGTGAGGTTTTTCTCATCAATTCAGTGGATGTTACACGTGACCATGTGTATTGGGGTGAAGGTTCCCCAAAACAGACACTCTGAAGACTGATTTGTACTATTTGTATACACAGGATGCTGAAAAAGTGCTTAAGCCTTCCCTCCTTTACTCTCTTTTATCCATCCTCAATGACCTTATTTGAACCTAATACTTTTCTCCAGACTTGTAATGACAGACATTTCTAATATGCTTCTGTTGAATTAATAAAAAGATTTTAAAAATCCCTCTTCTGCAGTTACAAGATTTGTTTTATAGCTGTAACTAACATAGTTGTTACTGAGAAATTAAATTATTTGCTTTATGTTTCATATATTTTTATTCATGAGTCTGAATAGATTGAATATTTTCCACGAGGAAAATCCTCCTTCACCCTCCTGGAGAAGGAAGGTGGAATCAACCTGAGCTCTGCCTGTTTGGAGATTTATTAGAAGCACATTTTCCAGATAAATTTTGATAATTTTTGTTGTTGTTTGACTCTACTAGTGAAAATTAAGCATTGCAATTGTTTACGCTCCCTGTGGAGGGTATGTAATGGTTTATGCAATGGTTTATGCATCTCTTCCTTTGATCAGCCACCTGAAATGAACACCTTGAGTGTCTTGGCTAGCACACTGTGGAGCTGCCTGCCTCCAGCACACTTCTTCCCCATCCAAATCCCTGCTTTCACTAGGAACAGCATTCATTTAAGAGACCAAACTAAACCAGAACAAAGCATTTATACTAGGAATAAGTCAAACTCGTGTCTGGAGTGGTTTCTCTTGGTTATTCTTGAAATCAAAGTTTCCCCAAGGCTGTTGGTGTGCCTCAGAGGGTGTCCTCCCCTTCCCAAGCAGAACACATTTCTTTCTAAGCCTCAAACTCCTGTGGACAGTATTTATGCCATATTACATTATTTCTTGCTGCTTCCTTCCCTTTATCTCTCTTTCTGGGTTTGAGATATCCCAAGTTCATAGCTATTGAGTGCAACACCATGGCCAGGGATGGGGCTGCCTACTCTATCCACCAAGTGCACCATTACTTAATCCAGCCTGACTCTACAGGTCAGAAGGCCCTGTCCTGCTTCAGGAGGATGAATTTACTACATTTTGCCTCTTTGGCATTTCTAGCACCTTTGACAACAGCATTTGGTGGTCCATAGCCACTGATTTTGGAAGCTTTGCTTCTGTGAATATGCCCAAGTCCCCTGATTTTATAATCTTGAAATGCTCAGATGGGCTTTGCTCATTGCTCATCAAGA
>WBNQ01069362.1:2507-14074 GCA_013401375.1 Spizella passerina | reverse complement strand
CCTGAATTCAGCACTGTCTGGGCACTTAACGAATGCAAGTCAGTTTTCTCTACTTCACTGCCAAAATGGATCAAACTAAATTGAATTAGAACTGTTTTAATGTTGAATGAGAATGTCTATGATGAGGATCAATGCAGTTTAATGAATTTTAACCAATACTATTATTTCATTCAAATGTACTTTTCTAGCTCTTCTTACACATAGGAGCTCTCGGAATAGTATATCATGAAAACACATTTTGGACACCATCAGTGCCTAAAAGATGATTATGTACAAAACTCTTCCAGATGAGTGATGCACATCAAGGTCTGCAGCCCCACTGTTACATGTCTATAACACATATTTCATTGGATCTGAAGAGCAGTCCTTTGGTATTTGAGAGGAACAAATTTGTGTAGGAGATTACTACACAATGTAAACCTTCCAGCAGATTCACTGCAGTGCCACAACTAGCTGTGGCTGCTGGAGTTGGGATGAAAAACAGGAACAACCACTCTTCAGGGTTTCCTCAGTCTCCTTCCCTCATCCCATCCCACACAGAGGCAGCTTCTTGTTGTACAAAGTCTGTCACATCTGAGAGAATGTTCAATTTGTTGCTGTAGCAGTGCAGTAGCTGTTGATGAGAACATGAAACTGGCTTGTGAACCATGCCTCTCATCCCCTTTCAAAGATCTACCTTATGTCTGACTTTCTGGTCCTTGGCCAAAAATGTGAACGTTTTTGAACAGGAAGAATTCAGAAGTGTGGAGAACTTGGAAGGATCATGTATTGAGAATTAACATTAAAAAAAATCCCAACCAAAAAAAGCCCCCAAACAACCAGAACCTAAATATACACACACATGCACACACACATTATAGATTGAAATCAGTAACATTTTTTATTCACAAGTGGGAGAGCAATTTTGGAGATAACAATAGGAAAATAACATAGGAATCAGTTTAGTTTTTTCTCCCCGAACAGCATTGACACTTCTTGATTCTCCACATTAGCTCAGAATTTAAGTATCTCAAAGAAATGTGATTAAATGGAGACACTTACAAAGAATCTCTGTGGAGGTCAAATGGGAGATCTGAATTCTGTTGGAGACGTATGGGAAGAAATATGTTGAGTGGTATGCAGAAACCACTCTGACAATGGAAAGACCTTTCGATGAACTGCAGCTATTCAGCAGCCCAGATGACATTCACCTGTGCAGCCCAACCACTGGGAGCTTTAATGCACACACATCTATTTAGCAGTCTTCTGCTGGTAAAAATGGATGTGTTTTTTCACTCATTTAATCACCAGCCACCTTCCCATAACTAACTCTTTAGTTATGAGCATGTTAACTAGGGCTGATCAGAGCCGTGAGCAGGAAATGTAATTTTGTTCTCCAATTGCCCTATTCATTATCCTCCTCAGCATTTACATTCTGCACATTAGGATGCTGCATATAATGTGATCATTTACTATGTGGCTGTGACTGCCAAATACAATGAACAAAATAGAGTCTTCTGAGAGAGTTATTCTACATACAGGAAAAACACAGCTTGTTTTAATGGGATCTAAAAGTGATCAAGTGTAGAGCAATGTTTCTGTAATACATAGTCTTTGTTATCAGTCTTCTTTTATATATAGCATAAAGCTGGTTAATACGTACATAAGTCAAATGATTTACGAAGCAATATATCACCTCTCAGACCAGTGCGGGTCAGGATGTAGCATGTACCAAATTGCTCTGTTTTTAATAGATCCAGGAACAGGCAAAAAGGAGAGGATGTTTTTGCTCTCCTATTCAGATGATTTTAGATATAAAAATGTTAGCAGGTTCTAGGGACTGAGGAAACACAAAATTATTGTGCTCCCTTCCCACCCTATCCCAAAAGGCTGCTTTGATCCAGCCCAGGCAGAAGAGTGAAGAAAATGTTTACGGAGTCTTGAAGCAAGACTTCAGAGGAGCTCTGGCTTACCAAGATTCTTTCTCTTACCATTCCTTCTCTGGCTTACCAAGCTTCTTTCTCTTGCTATTCCTTCTTACTTCACTTTTCCACCCTCCCTGCCTCCCTCTTTGCAAGGCTTGGTGTCAAGGTCTAGAAACTTTAAAACTCAAGACTGATTGATGCAATATATTTTTCGAAATATATTTTTTTTCCTGAAGAGATCCTTTCATGTAGAAGAGACATGGGACCATGGAGATAAAATTAAGGTTAGAAAAGGTATTTTCAAAAGAGTCTGTATATTTCCTTGAACAGCTACATTTTTTTCAGCAGTGTTCACCTGCATAGCTGAAATTGTACAGAGGAATGAATTATATTCATGGGGGAAAAATGCATAATTAAGCTGCTTTTTGTGTAAGGGATTTTCCTACTAAAAAGTAGATATTAAATGACCAGTGCCATATAAATGGTATAAGACATATGAGAAATTTAGTTTTCACAGCCTAGTCAGAGGCACTCAATTCTGTACATCATGTACACCTGAATTATTCATCCATTACCTGGCCTTTCATCTGAGGTTTTTATGCTTGGAAACAGTCCTTGTATAGATCTCCTGCACAGTTCTTTTACATGTAGGAGAGGTTAGATCTAGTGCCTGCAGCTCATAAGCAAACAGAGCTTGCTTTGACACTGGCACTGCTCTACTCCAGTAAAACCCATGCTTCTAACTTGAGTACAAATTCATGCAGGAAACTTTGAAATGTGTATATTTTAATTAAAAATTACTGGGCATTTTTGGGGAAAGAGTACTCTCAGGGACTAATGTGCTAACTTCTGACTGAAATTTTTTAATTTGTGTGGCTGTCTATGGACCTATAGTCTACTGTAAAGCATATAATGTTGTATTGCCTATTTAATGATTATGATATTACAATTTACAGATGCTATTACGATTTTGAAACACTTTGGATTATCATGGGTATGGAATGCGCCTTTCAGTAAACACAACTTGAAATTGTTATGTTGTTGCAGAACACCAAGTGCAAATCAGGTCCCAGGTCAGTCACTACTCAATACAAAATCGCTGGTAATGCACCAATACAGAATTTCTGTGCACTGCTTTCAGGGGAAATAATAATAAAGAATAACACTTCCATGTGTATCTTCTTTCAATAAGGAGAAAAGACCAACCAACCAACCGCATTTTTATAGGATATTCCATTATACATCTCTCTGTGGAGATGTATAATGGAATATCCTATAAAAATGTGCTGTGATGGGTCAGTAAACGAGGCCTTGCCTATGCAGAGTATGTTTTTTTCATACAGAGTGAGATAAGGCCCCAGTGTGATGTTGTGTTACCAGAATAAATTCTCCTATCACTTGTTTGGACACATAGACTGTTGTGCTCTGCCATGCTCAGAGAGCTGAGTCTTGGATTAGGGAAACTGTAGTGAGGGCAGTACAGCTACCAGGTACTGAGAGAGGTGAATGAAAAGTGTCCCACCTCTCAGGCCATCCAAAGCAGGTCCTGCTTTCGTCATTTTTTCTCTGCATTGGCTGGCAAATCTATTTTTGTTATTTTGATAACAAGCAGGGCTAATCTCATCTAGCTCTACATAAAGACTTAGGTATGTTGATATAGATGATAGAGATATAGGCATAGACATAGATAATGGATATCTGAATACATATAGAAATAAGAATAGACAAATACACATATAGATATAGAGGCAGATGCAGGCATAAGCACAGCTCTGCTTTGTTTGCCCTCTGCCCCCTTCTCCAGCATCCTGACACAACACCATCATTAGCAACTAGATTAGCACCTCAAGCACCCAACAGCTGGGTCTAATTCTAGGAGCAATAAAAAGTAAAGCAGAAGGTGGTTAACCACCGCAACTGAGTTGGGCATAGGTCTTTTTTGGGGCTTGAAGGACCACAAAACTGTGGATCAGAGAATCAGGAAAATACTGAAGCTGGTTTTTTTTCAGTTCACCTCTCCCATGTTTTCTTTCCAAGTTTTCATCTTCCCTTTACTCTTTTGCTCTGTGCTGGTGTGATTTCATGTTCTGCAGTGAAAGAGCAGGCTGCAGATGTGCCTTGAGAGAAGCGACACAGACTTCTTTTTTGAAATGACAAAGACACAGTGAGGATCTCTGAAGCATAGGGAAAAAATGCCACTCCTGTTTTTTTCAGTCTGTAAACACATAAGTTTGACTGCTGCTTTCTCTGTTATCAACCTTGTGATCTTTTTCCAATGACTTTATCTCTCCTTTTTTCTCCCTACCTTCTGCCTCTTGGAAAAGATCTATTGGCAGATTAAACTTGCATTGTAAATATATTTGAAAAATTAAATTATTGTTGTATCAAAGGTTAGGAGTTCTTTAAATATTGCATGAATTTGTGTCTGGTTAGAAATAGATAAAGAGATAGCAGGACTCTTTAACATTGCATGCAAGTAGCACCTTAGCCCAATCTAATTGCTTTCTTTTATCTTGCTCACTCCATTTGCTCTCCAAACACACACAGAACATGGAACAGATTGCAAAGTCTGCTTCTGGGGAGAAAACAGTCTAGCTAGAGGCTCCCAGGCCTTGCCAGGGATTTAGAGACTTTGGCTCAGGGCCGTGCCTAACCACATAAGCAGCTCAGTCCATGGCATCGAGTGACAGGAGCATCACAGGGGCTCTCCAGAGTGCAACATGTGGGATCCCTCCCGGCCAGTTTGTTCACAGCTGTCCCCACAGTCTCAGCCTGCCACCAGCTCACTGCTTGGGACAGCTTGCCAGCATCATTCTCCTGCCTCCCTCGGCACAGGCAGGCAGCTGGGGGCTGGCACAACTCATTCAGTATCAGCTTTAACCACTGCCCTTCAAACACTGGGGTTTAGGAATTTTTCTCTTCTGTGGAAGTAATTAAAGTCCCAAACTGTGTCTTGGTGATTTCACAAGATAAAACCGAGGAACACACATCAGTAAAGCTCTTCTCAAATAGGGGAAGAGACTGGCTCCAGCACCANCTTCTGACTGAAATTTTTTAATTTGTGTGGCTGTCTATGGACCTATAGTCTACTGTAAAGCATATAATGTTGTATTGCCTATTTAATGATTATGATATTACAATTTACAGATGATATTACAATTTTGAAACACTTTGGATTATCATGGGTATGGAATGCGCCTTTCAGTAAACACAACTTGCAATTATTATGTTGTTGCAGAACACCAAGTGCAAATCAGGTCCCAGGTCAGTCACTACTCAATACAAAATCGCTGGTAATGCACCAATACAGAATTTCTGTGCACTGCTTTCAGGGGAAATAATAATAAAGAATAACACTTCCATGTGTATCTTCTTTCAATAAGGAGAAAAGACCAACCAACCAACCGCATTTTTATAGGATATTCCATTATACATCTCTCTGTGGAGATGTATAATGGAATATCCTATAAAAATGTGCTGTGATGGGTCAGTAAACGAGGCCTTGCCTATGCAGAGTATGTTTTTTTCATACAGAGTGAGATAAGGCCCCAGTGTGATGTTGTGTTACCAGAATAAATTCTCCTATCACTTGTTTGGACACATAGACTGTTGTGCTCTGCCACGCTTAGAGGAGAGCTGAGTCTTGGATTAGGGAAACTGTAGTGAGGGCAGTACAGCTACCAGGTACTGAGAGAGGTGAATGAAAAGTGTCCCACCTCTCAGGCCATCCAAAGCAGGTCCTGCTTTCGTCATTTTTTCTCTGCATTGGCTGGCAAATCTATTTTTGTTATTTTGATAACAAGCAGGGCTAATCTCATCTAGCTCTACATAAAGACTTAGGTATGTTGATATAGATGATAGAGATATAGGCATAGACATAGATAATGGATATCTGAATACATATAGAAATAAGAATAGACAAATACACATATAGATATAGAGGCAGATGCAGGCATAAGCACAGCTCTGCTTTGTTTGCCCTCTGCCCCCTTCTCCAGCATCCTGACACAACACCATCATTAGCAACTAGATTAGCACCTCAAGCACCCAACAGCTGGGTCTAATTCTAGGAGCAATAAAAAGTAAAGCAGAAGGTGGTTAACCACCGCAACTGAGTTGGGCATAGGTCTTTTTTGGGGCTTGAAGGACCACAAAACTGTGGATCAGAGAATCAGGAAAATACTGAAGCTGGTTTTTTTTCAGTTCACCTCTCCCATGTTTTCTTTCCAAGTTTTCAGCTTCCCTTTACTCTTTTGCTCTGTGCTGGTGTGATTTCATGTTCTGCAGTGAAAGAGCAGGCTGCAGATGTGCCTTGAGAGAAGCGACACAGACTTCTTTTTTGAAATGACAAAGACACAGTGAGGATCTCTGAAGCATAGGGAAAAAATGCCACTCCTGTTTTTTTCAGTCTGTAAACACATAAGTTTGACTGCTGCTTTCTCTGTTATCAACCTTGTGATCTTTTTCCAATGACTTTATCTCTCCTTTTTTCTCCCTACCTTCTGCCTCTTGGAAAAGATCTATTGGCAGATTAAACTTGCATTGTAAATATATTTGAAAAATTAAATTATTGTTGTATCAAAGGTTAGGAGTTCTTTAAATATTGCATGAATTTGTGTCTGGTTAGAAATAGATAAAGAGATAGCAGGACTCTTTAACATTGCATGCAAGTAGCACCTTAGCCCAATCTAATTGCTTTCCTTTATCTTGCTCACTCCATTTGCTCTCCAAACACACACAGAACATGGAACAGATTGCAAAGTCTGCTTCTGGGGAGAAAACAGTCTAGCTAGAGGCTCCCAGGCCTTGCCAGGGATTTAGAGACTTTGGCTCAGGGCCGTGCCTAACCACATAAGCAGCTCAGTCCATGGCATCGAGTGACAGGAGCATCACAGGGGCTCTCCAGAGTGCAACATGTGGGATCCCTCCCGGCCAGTTTGTTCACAGCTGTCCCCACAGTCTCAGCCTGCCACCAGCTCACTGCTTGGGACAGCTTGCCAGCATCATTCTCCTGCCTCCCTCGGCACAGGCAGGCAGCTGGGGGCTGGCACAACTCATTCAGTATCAGCTTTAACCACTGCCCTTCAAACACTGGGGTTTGGGAGTTTTTCTCTTCTGTGGAAGTAATTAAAGTCCCAAACTGTGTCTTGGTGATTTCACAAGATAAAACCGAGGAACACACATCAGTAAAGCTCTTCTCAAATAGGGGAAGAGACTGGCTCCAGCACCAAGAAGCAGTATGACATTAAACAAGGCAAATGGCCAAGCCCCTTACCCAGGTTCATAGGATTTGCCCATCTCCTCTCCTAGAGAGAGAGCACTTCAGGTCCTGAACACTCATGGACAATCAGTGCTGGGAGCTCTGAAAAGACCAGTTCAAGCCCTTGTCCTCTAAAACCACAGACAAAGCCTCTGAGATCACTGCACGCAATCAGGTTCCTTTTGCCTAACCAGGTGCTGTGTGTCTGATGAGAAATGCTTTGTGACTGGATGCACACTCTTAGGCCACCTCATCTGCAATGTAAAATGCACGAGCTTAAAACCCCCACAAAATGAAATGGTGAAGTCAAAGCTCATAATTTCAAAATTTTCCCACAAAAAGAAACTCTAGAAATGGATGAGTTGTCATGGAGTGTTTCAGTGGGAATGGAACTGATCTCTGAGAAAAGACTGTTCATCAACCTGTTTTTGTCCAGTTCTGTCAAAGCAGGCTTTGACAGAAAATGTTCTGTGGGGTTTTTTTTCACCCAGAGGCAAATGAAAGAGACAAATCTATGGTGGTCTGACAGTGGTGTCTGCCAGATAACTTCTAATGATTTGTTTGCTCCATGTGGCAAGAACTTAAAAGGCTTATTGTATGATGACAACTAAAATATAGGGATATTCCTAAGCTGTCATTTAAATTTAGTCCATTACAGCAGAATCTTCTGCTGTATGACCAAATTCCAAGGAAAATATTAGATATGGAATAAGTAATCTGAAAAAGTTATGAGGCAAGAAATTACAACTTTGAAACATGAAAGGAAGAAAGTTTTTAACACTTGATAATTTATTTAATTAGCACTTAAATTTTTATGGAACTAGAAAAAATGGTATCTGGGCTTATTTTTTACTTTCACCTTTCAAAGAGTAAGAATGTGCCATCCTAGAAGAAGGAAACATTTCCAAATACAATAGAACTTTCATTCTCCAATATTGGAAATAATAACAAAAAGGCATTTATTTATTTTTTTAAGAGCACAAACCAATGACAATTCTGTGCTGAACAAAAAAGCACTATAAAATCTCAAAAGGGAAACTAGGCTCCATAATCAAATACCAAAATGATTTGAAAGATCTAATAATCTGCCATATCCCAGCAATAAACAATATATCCTGCAAACACAAACTTAGAAGGAAAAATGCCTTTAATCACAGTAATAGTTCTCCTGCTGCTCAGTATATCAAATTACCTTTTCCTTTTCAAAACAATATATCTTCCCAATGCCATTTATTCCTATAGCCTCTGGGCCAAGTTCTGATCTCAGATACACTGTTCAAATCCAGAGTAACTAAACTGAAATCATTCCTTTCAATTGGGACATTTTCTCTGGGTTAAATAGAAATGATTGACCAATGAAGCTGCACAAACAGATTACACAGAGGTCAGTTTCATGTTTCAATCCATGCTCTCTTTACTGAACACAACACATAGCATTGGCTTACCTGAGCATTTGCCTAGCCAGACCAATTGCTATACTGTTTTAAATGTTGTCCTTCTTTGTGTGGAATACAGTTTTTTTCCTGTTTTGGTTTCAATGCTATTTAAATACAAGGAAGTGAGACTGCAAGGAAGAGTCTTGTGAAAAAATAAACCCTCCCATCCTTCCCACACAAATACATGTCTGAATCATCTAATAGCTTTCAAAACCCCACCTGGTCTGAATGATCCCCACAAGCCCATGACTACCCTTTCTACCACTAACCACACTGTCCTGGCATGGCTGTGTGTCTCCAGCTGCCCTGGGAGACATTGGTGGTCTCCTCCTGCCTGCAGAGCTGGGTGCTGTGCTAAGGCACTGGCTCATACTGCTGCTCCTCTACGGTACAAAGAGACAAGGGGTAGTAATTCCACAGTCTCTCTGGGTGGTGTACTCAGTGCTGTGGTGTTCTTCTGATGTTTCTTCCAACGTCCAGACCTTGTGAGCTGTGATTTGTGGCCACTGCCCCATATTGCATCATTAACAATTTCATGGGGAAATCATCATCATTCTTGAAACTGGCTTCAAGGATTGGCAGGGCAGCTGTTGGGCTGTCCCAGCACCTCATCAGACTTGACCAGCCTGGCAGAGTCTCCCAGGGCAGAGCTAAGAAGACACTATGGGGTATCAGTAGATGAAAAGATGGAGTAGGCATCACACAGTGTTTAGAGATAGGAAGCTCTGAGGAGTAAAAACTCATGCAAGTTCACTACAGTACAAGTACATTAAATATATTAAATCAGTATGCTTATGGTGCAAAATAAAATAGCTGATGTTTAGTCTAAGAATGCACCTCTTACTGTTGCCAGGCTTCTTCCTCAGGCACCTTCAAAGGAGTTCTCTGCTCCTTGAAACCTTCAGGTTTAAAAATGAAACAAAGAGGGAGGCTGGAATATTGAGAAGAGGGGGAAGGGTGTTTGCTAAATGAATTGAAGGCAGCATCCAAACCTAGTTCTGATTACAAGCATCAAGCCTTTAGTGAAATATCTCAGAAGAGTGGAAGGTTGGACAGATTTATGGGTATGCATACTCCACTGATTTTTATTTTGCAGGTGTATATATATGAGCAAAGATTAAAAGCCAAAACAAATGTTTAAATCATTGTATATTGGTGGTGCAGTGGAATAAATATAGCATAGACCTCAAGATTCTAAGTAATGCTGATTGTAAAAGATAATTTCATCTTTGCATTCACCTCACTGAGACACAGAAAAAAATGTCACAAGAATTATGACAACAATTTTGTAAGTACTACTACCTCCTCTCTGTTCTTAAAGTGTTCATTTGCTATTTTGATGTGGATCCCATTAAAAAGAGAATGCATTATAGACTTGAAAGTGGTTTTATTTAATATGATATACCAACAGAAGGTGATCATATTGCATGTGAAAAGTCAGAACTTTCTGAAATGGTAATACCACTCCCCTAAAAAAACATAAACAGTTATAAAAATACTGCCATTTGTTATTAAAGTACCTCCCATCTGACAGGTCCCAAACTGCTACATGCACAGAAATCTTCCGATTATTATCAAAATACTTGGGACAGCTGTAACAAAAATATCGCCATTGAATTTTTTTAAGGAGAATGTTGGGAAATAATTTAGAAAATTGTGATCATGAAATGTAGTTAAGGCAGGCCACTTGTAAAGCTGAGGAGAAACTTACATCAGCAGATTTATAAAAAATGGTCCTTTAGTGACCACAAATAGTGGGGATAATATTTTACATCTACTCCAATTGACATAGGTTGGATTCCTGCATATAAAAAATATCCGATGTCTAAGGCATCGCTTGTATGAATTATAGACATAAATAAAATCAGCCAATATCATCCTTCTATAAAGAGAATTAACCCTATAAAATCTGACTTTTTAATTTACTCCTTGCTGAGAAACAAAGATTTAGTGTGCCCATGTGCATTTTGAGTAACTTGGTCAACAAACACATATACCAACATGTGCTGGAAGCACCAGTATGAATTTAGCTGGATTTTGTACAGCTTCATCACACAACAGAAGCACAAAAAAAAGAGATGGTTCTGCAGCTAATCAATATCTAGAGGCAATGTCTGTGATTATATTTGCAACTGCACTAGGATCTCAACAAATATTCCTGAACTTTACAACAATCCAGAGAAAATGCCAAGTATCAATAACATCCAATTTATGAGTTTAGAATTTACCATCAGGGCTTGTTTCCTGTGATCTGGCAGGCACTGTATATCCTTTACAAATAACAGTTTTATCTGACTAATCTCCACGTGATCAGCAGAAAAGGACCTGGGGGTCCTGGTTGACAGCAGCTGAACATGAGCCAGCAGAGTGCCCATGTGGCCAAGAACGCCAACAGCATCCTGGCCTGTACCAAATTTATGTTGCCAGCAGGGCCAGAGGAGTGATTGTCCCTCTGTGCTTGGCACTGGTGAGCCCACACCTTGAGATCTGTGTCCACTTCTGAGCTGCCTCACTAAAAGAAGGACGTTGAGGTGCTGGAGCATATCCAGAGCAGAGCAGTGGAGATGGTGAAGGGCCTAGAGAGCCAGTCATATTAGGAGTGGCTGAGGTTATTCAGCCAGGAGAAGAGGAAGCTCAGGGGAGACCACACCACCCTCTACAACTCCCTCCCTGAAAGGAGCTTGCAGCAAGGTGGGGATCGGCCTCTTCTCCCAACAGGACAAGAGGAAGTGGCCTCAAACTGTGACAGGGAAGACTCAAGTTGGACATCAGAAAGAAAATCTTCACTGAAAGGGTTGTCAAGCATTGGAACTGGCTGCCCAAGGAAACAATGGAGTCATCATCCCTGTAAGTATTTAAGAATTGACTGGACATGGCTCTTAGTGCTATGGTCTAGTTGATATGCTGGTGTTTGCTCACAGCCTGGATTTGATGCTCTTGGAGGTCTTTTCCAACCTTAATAATTCT
>WBNQ01069356.1:0-15750 GCA_013401375.1 Spizella passerina | reverse complement strand
AAAATAAAAAAAAATAACAAACCCAAACTCATTTAAGTTTTTCTAGATTAAAAAAAAGCCTAAAAATACAGTAACCCCTTTTTCCCTTTACACAGTATTTTATATAGAACAATATATGTTGGTACTACATGGTGATGATTTTTGATGCTGAGAAAAGCTAATATTTTTGCACCTCTTCTCTAGGGAGAAGGAAATAGGATCCATTGTAGAGGCTCCAATAAAGTAGGAAGTTATGTGTCGATGCCTAAAAATGGAAGTGCAAATAAAGGAAAAGCAAAGATTGTCCAGATAACGATGATGTGACCAGAGCCCTAAATGTGGTCACCACTGGTTGCCATTCAGGACTGACAGTCAAGGTTACCTCNTCTGTAGAGGATGATAGCTTCTGTATTATGTTCCTTTCTCTTTGATTGAAAACTAGTAGAGTCTTTGGATTGCAAAGTACTTGGTAAGTGGAATGCTGTCAGAAGGAATGTTCTGACTGGTAGCAGATATTTGAAGTAAGTCCAGTGTGAGCTGAGAAAGTTCAATTTTCTTGTATTCTTGAGCACAATACAAGAAAATGAAATTCTTTTTTCTTCTCTGCATTTCATGAGTCTTGCATACTATCTTGCTTTATAAATGAATACACCTCTATAAAGTAATTTACTGTTTTTACTGCTCTAGTGCTGTTTTTGTGGAACTTGATTTCCAAAGCAACCTTTCCACTTTAACAATGTTTGCATAGCACTACTTTACAGCAGCTAGTAAAATAGTGTAGTGCAGCTACAAGAGCTAAATATTTCTCCATCCCATTCAGGGTATTCTCTACAGGTTTGGTTTTGCATATTTTCTTAACCTCTAACTGGAATAAAATGATAGATATTTAATGATGGAAGAACCCTCCTTGTAACGTGCCACAAGTTTACTGCTGCAGACTTGTACTACAATAAAAAGTGTACATCGCATTGAGGTGTGAATGAAGTCATGTGCAGAGCAAAAAGGAAGGAGAACATGAATGTTAAACCTCTTCCCCCATTCCCCAAATGATGGTGTCTTTATTTCTTGAAGAGTGGTAAAGCTTAGGTGCTGTAAGGAGGGAATACATTAAATTTTATCTAGACAATGATTCACAAAAGCCATCGATTTCAGGTGTTAAAACTGCATCAGATTTCTAACTCTAAAACCATGAGCCTAGATGCAATAATTGAATAGGAGGATTTTTTGTCCCAGTCTTGTATGTGCCTGCAGAAATTGCAGATGCAAGTCTTGCTTTTGAGGAATTCAGCAGCTAAGTGAGAAAAACATGCCATTAGTCAGCTACACATTCATTTGTCTGTGGAAATTCCACATGACTGCTATTTATCACTATCTCATGTGACAATAGCAATTCTAACCTTTAATTCACTACATGATTTCCAATAGAAAAGCTCCTGTTTTCCTTCTCTTGGCAGTGTTTTAGATTGAGGTCAAGTCTGCTGAAAAATAAATTCTCTATGACTTTGAGCTGATGGCTATTAAAGCTTTAAAGATCATAGGGTTCTCAAGTACAGACGCATTTTTGCAGGGAACTCATTAATTTGGAATAATTATTTGTAACCTGGATGAACAACCCTTTCCTGACTAGTTTCCATGGATGTGAATATTTAAGTTACATCTTCACATTCTTTGCAACAGTTTTCACAAGATCTCTTCTTGTTTAGGCTTGCAAGCCTTGAAGCTCACTCTGGGCTTAACAACTAAGCTGACAGCAGCACTAACAAATACTTTCTGGGTACTTTAGATTGTGGCATACAACTGTGCAATTTCACTTCCAAGCACACAGCATTGCAACTTTCATTTGAAGACCATGAGTTTTCACAAGTATAGTTGAAGACCAGATCTCCTCTCCAGGCTTATTCTTATTGATGATGATGATGGAAACATTGGGAAAAAATAGAGTCATGACATTTCTCAAATATTCTTCCAGGAAACAATTTGAGGCACAATGACTAAAAAAACCACTCTAGCACCGTCATAAAAAGAGCCTTTCCATTTTTTTTAGTGAAGGGGCTTGCTTTAAAAACTCTGCCTGCAAATCCAGCAGGTGATCCCTGCTTTATGAACAGACCATCACTGTGATCTCGCCTTGTGCTTCCCATCTCTATGGTAACAGACAAGGGGAAAAAACCTTAGGCATCTTGATAATAGCCAACCAGCCAAAACTGGGAGGAATAATGGTCACTTATTTGCAAGCAAGGAAAATTCTCTGCTAAGTAGACATCAAACAAAATGGAAGTCAAGGAGTGATTCCTCTGCATCTGTGGCTCTGCCCTTTGGTGCACCTATATAAATTTTGACTCTGAAGTCAAAATTTTTACTTTCCCAGTTATGTTTTTGATAAAATTGAGTATATCTCTTGAGTTCCTGGTATACAGTCCTTGAAAGGTTAAGATCAATCCTGTCAGGCAGTTCAAGAAACATCTGAGGGATGCTCTCCAAAATTCTGCCTCCAGTAACAATCCCCTATGACTTTTTGGCTTTCTCAGAAATCCAAGGATTTCTGCAGTGGTCTTGGTATTATTCATCTGCTGCTGCTCTGCTTCCTGATCTCTGGCTGCTCCTCGTCACACTGTCTTCCAGGGCACATAAGGGCACAAAGGCTGACACACAAGAAGGGAGCCAAGTACCTGGAAAGAGGATTCCAGTAGAAGGGATAGGCTGCTTGAATTTTCTGAGCAATAAATTTGTCAAAAGTGGGACTGTAAATGGCACCACTTTAAAAATTGGATTCAAAATGGTGGGTTTTGAAATTAGGAAAGTGCCAAGTTAACTAAAAATAAAAAAAAATAACAAACCCAAACTCATTTAAGTTTTTCTAGATTAAAAAAAAGCCTAAAAATACAGTAACCCCTTTTTCCCTTTACACAGTATTTTATATAGAACAATATATGTTGGTACTACATGGTGATGATTTTTGATGCTGAGAAAAGCTAATATTTTTGCACCTCTTCTCTAGGGAGAAGGAAATAGGATCCATTGTAGAGGCTCCAATAAAGTAGGAAGTTATGTGTCGATGCCTAAAAATGGAAGTGCAAATAAAGGAAAAGCAAAGATTTTCCAGATAACGATGATGTGACCAGAGCCCTAAATGTGGTCACCACTGGTTGCTATTCAGGACTGACAGTCAAGGTTACCTCAGCAGCTATTAGGATCTTCTGGTGAATATAGATGACACTGAAGTACTGTTGTTTACTGAGAGTCTGACAGGTTTCAAGGATAAAATACAAAGTGCAACTGATGAAGTCAGCTGACAGGGACGCCACAATTTCCTTGTCTTTAATTTTTTTCTAATGCATCGTGATCTGCAAAGTAATATTGACGCTACGGTAGTTCCTAAAATAGATGCCATTATGTTCATTAGATGCTTCACATCTGGATATCACAACCAGGGTCTGTTGTAAGTAGCGGGGGGGAGGGAAGTAATTTTAATCTTTTCTGGGTTTTCTTGATTAGATATCTTAAACTTCATAAGCATTTATTTAATTCCTATTAGCATTTAACAGTAAAATGCCTTCAATGGAGAAAAATTACCCTAGAGGCAGCATAGAAATTAATGGTTATTCTGTGATAGATCTTCTCTCTGGCAAGGACTTAAATATTGAAATTCTAATTTATTTATTATGCAGGAAGATGTCATTTTATCCCTCCAACTATTTGACAGGATGATACTATGATTATGCTTTTCTCTGGTTTCCCATTTTCCCCCTCTGTATCTTTTGTGAGAGATTATAAGAGTTCAGACTCCCAAACAGGTTTGCCCTTACAGCAACACATTTGTAGTAATCAATGCATGTGCAGTGACTGGTTCTTTCTAGATCATTTCTTCAAGCTGAATTTTTTTGCCTTCACACACTGTTATGAGGATGACAGATGGCAATGTGTTTGTTCGGAAAAGTGGAGGTGACTTTAATACACTCTCTGTACATCTCTATGCTTGCTCTATTATTAAGCTCTGATTTGCTTTGAGAGAGAGCACAAAAGGCAGTCATTGTATCAGNTCAAAAGTTCTGCTTTCCTTACAAACTCCTGCCTTTTGATAGTATTGATAGGAACTTTGAATATGCAAAGGTCAAGAGTTCTGTAGCCGCAGGTTAGTATCTACAAGCAACCAAAGAACTAAGAGTTAGCGGCTGTGTAGCAAATTAAAAAAAAAGAAACAATATTGCTCTGTTTTGACAGAAATGTTGCAATTAAATGAGAATACTTTGTTTCTTCATACCCTGAGAACCCTAAAATATGAAGTTGCTTTTCAGCGGTGTCAAAAATGGGGAAAAAAAATCAACAAAAAAAGAGCCAAATTGCCAGTGCTATGCTTCGACATTTTGAAATGGGTAACATCATGATTCTTTTGGTTTTTTGGCATTTAATGCCTTCTCAGTAATTTAGGATAAATACTGATAAACTGCAGAAAAATGTATCTCAAAAACGTGTTGTTGATGTTCATATGTTCTGCAACTGTCCAGATTTTTGTTATATGTACCTATTTAATCTTTTTTGTCTGTTGACACTAAATGTAGATGCTCTGGAGCAACTCAAAATCTTAATATGGCACTAAAGATCAACACAATAGAGCAGCTCTTCATGAGATTATGATATGAAGGATATTGATCACTTAAAGCAAGATGCAAATAATTGTGTTCTGGACAGAAATGAAGAACCTGATTCTGATTATTTGGAGTATTTGCTTGCTTTGGATCTGNTGGAAATATTGCGCGTAGCTGTGGTTTGTTTGAGTAATTTTCTCTTGGAAGATTATTATTACACGTTGCAGTCAGAAACTGAGGACAAGGAAACACAACCAACTTGTGGCAGCTACATCATGTGTGCAGCTATTCACTTATGCTGTGGGAGATTTTTGGTAATATTACTAGTGGCTTATAATGTGAGCAGTGTGTCACATGCTCTGAAAAAGCCATGCAGCCTTATCAGTCCCTAAAGACAACTAACTGCAAACCACTTCTAATATTTTGACATTAACTTGAAATGCCAGCCTTACACATTAGCCTGGTCACTGGAGCTGTCATGCATGACTTACCAGCATTTCTGAAAACAAAACTAAAAGCCAAGTAAGAATTTGGAAGAAGATTGGCAAGAAATGGCTGGACTTGAAAAACATGTTTTTTTTAGGGACGTAGGTAAGCATCAGGAAGGTGGAACACAAATGTGTGGACGCTGGAGAAGTGTTCAAGCTGTCTCCCAGCCCTCGCACACAGCCTGCAGCAAGCACTCAGGGTCCTGGCAGGGCATTCAAATGTTTTTTTAAAGAGCAGGGTTAGCTTTTTGCTGCCATAGAGAAGAGGGGGTGCAGGTTTCTTTATTTTCTCACTGTGTTCCTGCAGCAGCAGTGGGAAAAAGGGGCCCTTTACGCAGAACCCTTATTTAGGAACCAGTCCCATTTGGCAGCCTCGTTCCACTGGGCTGCCCTGCACTGCTTCTGCTAATGCCTCTCACCCAGCAGCACAGACAGACCCAGGAAATGCTTGGTTGCTTGGCTAAACAGTGTACAGGCAGGGCAGCCCAGAGTGTGGCAGTCAGGCCCCTCTCCTCGTGTACCTTGGCTTTTGGGTTAAATTAGCCCGGGGAGTAAACCTGGTCATTTTGAGCTATACAGGCAAGGGGGCCTCTCAGATGAACCAGAAAGCACTTGCAGGGCTCTCATGGCCTGGCATGGCAGAAATAGGTTTCTCAAAATTTTTATCTCAGGGAATTGCATTTTAATGGTCTCTCAGGATTCTCCAGTGACCTTCGCAGCTTGTGCTTCCTGGGCCAGTAGTGCAACATCTATTCTGTGTCAGTTTTGATCTGGAATTAATTTTGTTTTCTTTTCGTTTATAAGGAAATTGATATTTTTGAAGATGACAAGTTGAGAAGCTTAAGTAAAAGGTCTGTTTATATGAGAGGAAGACTAAAATGGTAAAGAAGAAAAAAATACATTGTTCTTAAAAGACTCAAAAGTTCTGCTTTCCTTACAAACTCCTGCCTTTTGATAGTATTGATAGGAACTTTGAATATGCAAAGGTCAAGAGTTCTGTAGCCGCAGGTTAGTATCTACAAGCAACCAAAGAACTAAGAGTTAGCGGCTGTGTAGCAAATTAAAAAAAAAGAAACAATATTGCTCTGTTTTGACAGAAATGTTGCAATTAAATGAGAATACTTTGTTTCTTCATACCCTGAGAACCCTAAAATATGAAGTTGCTTTTCAGCGGTGTCAAAAATGGGGAAAAAAAATCAACAAAAAAAGAGCCAAATTGCCAGTGCTATGCTTCGACATTTTGAAATGGGTAACATCATGATTCTTTTGGTTTTTTGGCATTTAATGCCTTCTCAGTAATTTAGGATAAATACTGATAAACTGCAGAAAAATGTATCTCAAAAACGTGTTGTTGATGTTCATATGTTCTGCAACTGTCCAGATTTTTGTTATATGTACCTATTTAATCTTTTTTGTCTGTTGACACTAAATGTAGATGCTCTGGAGCAACTCAAAATCTTAATATGGCACTAAAGATCAACACAATAGAGCAGCTCTTCATGAGATTATGATATGAAGGATATTGATCACTTAAAGCAAGATGCAAATAATTGTGTTCTGGACAGAAATGAAGAACCTGATTCTGATTATTTGGAGTATTTGCTTGCTTTGGATCTGTTGGGGGGTTTTTTTGGTTGGTTTTTTTTGTTTGTTTTGTTTTGTTTTGTTTTGGGTTTTTTTTGGTTTGTTTGTTTTGTGGCAAATAAGATAGCTTTGTTGGTCAGGCTTTTCTCAATGCTACAATTGTGCATAGACTATGTTTCCTGTTGGTGAAATTGAGTATTTTCATGTGTTTTTAAACAGATACACATGCATATGATGAGTAGGACCAATTTTTTTATGGTTATAGAACCGCCAAAAGTGTGTGCCAGAATAAAGGGAGAAATCTACACATAGATGTTACAAATCGATACACATTTGGTGTAAAACCTATTTTTTAAGATGTGCACATCTCTTAAGCAAATAAAACAGGCATTAAGCCCTTTTTAGATGCAGATAAGGTGGGTTTTATGCAATTATGATTTATTAAAGTCATATAGGAAAACATTTTTACTGTCACAAATATAAAATATCAAATACATTAAAGAAACAAAATCAAAATTACACATGAAATTGTATGTGATTTTGAGTTTATCACATGAGAGTGATATCACATTATGTGAGTGGAGATCTGAGATTCCTTCTGACCATTTTGACAGAAATAATTTATTATTCTTAACTGGGGAAAAATGTCAAATATTTCATAAATATTTTCAGAAGCATTTCCTTGAATTAAGAGTCCAGAAACTTTTTAAAATATAGCTTAAAATTTTGCCCCAGAGTATCATTAGTTGAAATTGAGTGCCAAAGTATATCATTTTAAATATAGTGCTAAGCACTAAAAAGAATCCTAAAAACTTTCCTCCAGGCTCAAATGATATTAATTGTCTTAAATTCTGATAAATACTAAGTCTTAAAAAAGAAAAAAATAGGTACAAATCTTATTTCTGTGTTTGCATTTTAATAAACCAACTGAGAAATGACATGTCAGTGCAGGAGAACACTGGTGGCAAACAGGTTGGAAAACATTTTTAAGTAGTTCTATTTGTTAACTTTGTTTGATTGCAGTTGTCTCCAGCTTGGCTGCCAAGTGCAGCTAAGAAAGTAAACAACAGAGAACAGATCAAAGTTTAAAATAACTCTAATTATGTTAAAATAACACAAATACTTATTTATGTTCAATCAGGAATGAAATTGCTCTTCAACTAATAAGGGAAACTTACAAATCTAAAAAGCATTTTCTTACCATTATGGTGAAATTTGATAAGGTTTTCCTGGAAAATTGTTTTCCAAGTATTTTAGGATGTGGAGCCCAGCAATAATGCATATTAAAGAGCAATTTATATTTTGTTGCATTTGGAAGCCAGGAAGCCAAATCAATGGGGGCTGCTCCCTGTGTGTGTGCACACATGCTCCGTGTGACTGCTCCGTGTGTGCCGCTTGCAACATCCCACTTTGGCGTGTCTCTGTCAGAGGCAGATTTGCTGCAAGGCTTCTGCCATGCTTGAAAGCTTGTCATGCTACAGATCAGTCAAACTAAGAATCAGCATTGTCTTAACCATGCTGCAGGATGATAGGCAGAAAAAATTTCTTGTTGGTTGAGTCAGCATAGTATCTTTACTGCAGTGCAGAAATATGTGTTTTCCAGGCTTCAGCTAAGCATCTTCTGTGATTCTACCTTTCTCAAAATGCATTTGCCTGCAGCATGTGCATATTGTTCCCATGAAGACCCTGAAAACAACACCTGCACTTCATTATCAAGCAATTTTTTTTTTTTCTTAAGACATAACGATAGGAGTTTTACTCATTTTTGCATCTATTACCTGATGTGAACTCAGTAGCACATGCTGTTTTTGCACTGTTGATGAGAAAATTCTGTAACAAAGAACACACTATATTCACATCAATTAATGAAAATAGTTAACTTAAAGGTTTCTGTTTTGGGGCTATGCCTAACTCTCTCATAAAAGAATGATGGTGCCCTGGCACTCATGTTTTCTACTGGCTATCATTTTAGAAAAGCCTGTAGGCAGTAACCTATCTGGGTCAGGAAACACCATTTTGTCTGTTTGGCAGGGTGACTCAAATTAATTTCTGAATCTAAGCATCTGGAAAAGTAATCTGTTTTCTTGAGGACCTTTTCACTCTAGTGTGAGGACCTCAGACGCCTCAATTTAATTGCCCAAAGTTAAAGAAATTCATTTGCCTTCATGGTTGTTTAAAAATACAAATAATCTCATTCCTTCCCTAGAAAAATTAGCTCCTCTCTTAGTGTTATACACACACAGATTTTTGTGACCTATCATTTGCAACCTTATCCCTTCACTGCTCAAATATGCTTTGAAAATTTGGCACTCAGATGACTGTAATTTCTTCTGCAGTCTCTTTCCAATTCCCTTTAACCTCACACAATGTTTTCCAGTGGTAGAATTATCAGAATTCCTTTTCCTACTGCGTAAGTCTTGTACTTATAGTCACTTATACTTTTTAGTCTACAAAGAAAATGTAAACACCTCTGCAGTGCAATGTCAAGTTTGCTTAGCAGCTTAGAAGAAATACAAATAGCACATTTTAGCAGAAAGTGTAATGAAGCATATATGTGTGCATACAGAAATTGTTAAAATAATTGTAATTTTATATTCCAATTTTTTTTTAGTTTGGTAGTGTGAGGAGATGTTTTGGATTTGTGTGGCAAAGCTTTGGTAGTGAGGGAGATACAGGGTTGGTTTCTGTGAGAAGTTTCCAGAAGTTCCGCCCATGTCTCACAGAGCCAATAGCAGACTGCTCCCAGATGGATGGGTTAACATATTTAAGGAGGAAATAACCTGTGCAACTGCAGCTGGAGAGATATGCCTGAGAATATGTGAGAGGAACAGCCCTGCAGACACCAGGATCAGTGAAGAAGGATGGGAAGGAGATGATCCAGGTGCCAGAGCAGAAAGTGCCCTGCAGAACCTGGAGGACCCCACACCAGAGAAGTTGGTTGCCCAAATGAGGCTATGACCCCTTAGGATTTCCACACTGGAACAGGCTCCTGGCAGGACCAGTGGCCTGATGGAGGAAGCACATACTAGAGCAGGTTTGCTTGCAGGACCTTTGACCCATTGGGGATCCACCTCTGGAGCAGTTTTATTCTGAAGGATTGAACCCCATGGAAGAGACCCACGCTGGAGTAGTTCATAAAGAACTACAGCCCATGGGGGGATTCCTGTGGGAGAAGTTTGTGGAGAACTGTCTGCTGTGGGAGGGACTCCAAGCTGGTGCACGGGAAAAGTGCGAGGTGTCCTCCCCTGAGGAAAAGGATTGGCAGAGGCAAGGGGTGGTGAATTGCCTACAGCCCCCATTCCCCATCCCTCTGAGCTGCTATAGGGGAGGAGGGAGGGAAAACATAAATAGAGGATGGGCAGGGAATGGATTAAGAGCAGCTTTTAGGAGGAAGACTCAAGGATGTTGGTTAATGAGAAGTTCAATATGACTCAGCAATGTGTGCTTGTAGTCCAGAAAGCAACCTCATCCTGGGCTGCCTCCAAAGCAGCGTGAGCAGCAGGGGGAAGGAGAGGATTCTGCCCCTCTGCTCTGCTCTGGTGAGCACCCACATGCAGGNTGATTATATCGTAGATAAGGTTTTCATACAAAACTATACTGCAAACTGAAGTTGATAAGATTATCTTGGACTCAAAAACACACTTTCCCTTAGGAAATAAGAAGTAGGTGATAAAAACTTTATGAAAGTAGTGGGAAAAAAGCAGAATGTGCTTTCATTTAAGTAGACAAAAATGTAGAAAGAAAAAGTTGATTTTTTAAAGTTGTTGCTAATTTTGAAATGATTGCTCATACTTGGGGTTCACATCGCAAGTTTTCTATTTCTCTGGTTTCTTATTTTAATTGTAATTGTAATTGTAAGGATTCTCTGTCACCGTCTATTTCTCATGTAAAAATAGAAGAACTGTACAGTGTTTGTATTAAATAACTATAGCCAATTGAAGAGCCTTTTCTGCCCAGACAGATTTCATGAGTGGTATGATACTGTCAGGGGAATTCCGGCATAAAATCTCTGAGAAGTCTTGGAAGATGGATTACCTTGAAATTTGCTCTTTGTATTTTGAACTTTTATCAGAATATACTCTAGCTTTAATTTAATAATATGACATTTCTGGAATTAGATGGGAGGACAATAGATTCCAGATATGACAGGTTTCAATTTTTGTGTTATGTTTGGTTTATAAAAAAATATCGAAAAATAAAAGAACCGAATCTTTGATGGAAAAGTGATACAAAGACACACATGGAATTTTTTTCAGCGCCCATTTCCCTCTCCTTTTTCCTTTCCAGGTGAGATAACCCAAACAGAATTTGTTCCCTTAGTTCTTGCTTTTCTGTTGTAAAAAGAGGGCAGGAGGAAGTGCACATGTAACTTAGATCTTCCATCCACAGGTGAAGAAATGGCAAGAAGGAAGGCTGTAGGCAAAGGACTTTCCAGTAAGATTTGGACCACATACCCAGACAACCATTCTACATCATGATATAATTGCCAGAAAAGCAAGAAAAACTGTTCATACCATTCAAGTCAGGGACAGGAGTTTTAACTGGTATTCATGAGACATATTTTCATCCTGAATATAATAAAAATTTCATATTTCTATTTCGAACAGAAAGCCAAAATTGTAATTAAAATAAATGAATTATTTCCAAAACCCATTCCCTCCATTTCAGCTTACCATTGGAGGGAAGTGTCACTGTGCTGTTTTTTCCTTTAGCTCAAACCTTCTAATAATTTACATATTATGAGAAGAAAGTTTTAGGTTGTAACAGGAATTTTTCAAGTTTCTAACACATTGCAAAAAACCTTCATGATACTGACTGCAAAATTCCATCAGCAAATATATGTTGTCATTTTATTGCTAAACAATTCTTTGTTCTTTTTCTCATAAATAGCAGATGGCAGCTTTGTGCATGAAATGCACAATTAAACTTTTGTTTGAGAGCGAAAATTTCTATCTGAGCACAGGAATTTCTGCCTGAGCTCCTCGTTGTTTTTGGATACTGATATTAAGATGGAAGACTGCAGTATCCAGAACACAAGACCACATTCAGGTTGGAATTTACTGCTTCCTTTCCATTGTACTTGCTCTTTGCACATAGATAGGACATCTAATTTGCTGTGTCTGTAAAAAAAGTAAAATGTTTTGAATGTAAAGATGAAAAATTGGTAAGATAATAACTTGCTGTCATAATAAAATGGTTGTATTCTTGGTTAAGTTGAGTTTAAAAATTAGAAGATCACCCTGTGGATGATCTATAGCAGTTGTCAGCAGAATCTCTAGGGGCGGCTTAGAGCATCTGTTATTGATCTCTAGGCATGATCTGTTTAATTCTATTAGAAAAAAAAAGTAATAAAGAAATGCGGCTTTAGAAATATTAATATTTCAAGTAAGATTGAAGGAAAATACTGCATTCTTACCAATGATCTATTATTCCTGAATGTGATAGGCAATAGGTGTCTGATCAAATAGTCCCTTAAATAACAAGAGATAGACTCTTTGGTCAAGTCTAAAACATATCAGTAAATTTTCAATAGTAGGAAAGAATATAAAGTTTTTGTTGAATAGCTGTTTATTCTTCCCATTATTCTCAAGAAAGTTTGGTACAATGAGTTCTTGATTACAGTGGGAATATAGACTGAGTCAAAGGGAATATTTAGTGAAAGAAATTGATGTGCAGAGCTGTGTCTCTTTGATGTGGCTTGGCAATTCAAATTAGAGGCATGCAAAGCTTTGGGGTAAGTGTATCCTGTCTAAACCTACTAATCATCCAACTTACTGCTATAAATTGCTCCAGACCTTGAAGGCTAATCATCTAAGTGTTATCTTTTTTTTGTGAATAAAAAAGGAGGTTTCAGAGGGCAGCTGATCCCCTCATCTTCTGTGAGTCTCAGGGATCTGATTTGAAAACCTTTCAAGAGCACTTGTAATTTCCAGCTACTTCTGCAGTGGTCATGGGTGGTCAGGGTTCATGAATTCTCTCTGGAAGCTTCCTCACTTGCTGGTGAAACGATGCTCTGGGTTTCAGATACACAAACTATGTACATTTGAATAACATATCTTTGAGATTTTTATACTCTGTAATGAAAATCTGCTTCAAACTCACTTCCATGCCCCAACTTCATGAAAAACCCATGGCAGGATTTTATCAAATGACTATTTTTATTTTCTTTATACTCTCACAAAATAACCACACACACACACTGAGGCATACACACAAGGCCCCAACAAAACTGAACAAAAGGCAACCAACCAAAATCTCCAAACCCCATCAATGAACCATATAAAAAAACCCCACCAACCCAAAACACAATCAAGCAAAAAAAACCCCCTACCCCCAAAACCTCAATACAACTGTACACTTCAAGTTTTGTTGCACTTCAATGACAGCATGTATTGTCTTGTTTTCCTTGTACTTAATTTATTAATGCCTGATAGAAGTGTTTACTAAACATTCTGATATCCATGGTGTCAATTTTAAGCCTTTTTATTATTTTTTTAGATAAAACCTACTATGAACTACTACGAAGTTTTCAGAGGAAATTGAACACGTTTTCTTGTTAACTCTATTTTTAGCAGCAAATCATGTAGCATAGAGACTGAACAGTAAGAAGAAGGACTTTCACACTTTTGCCTTCCAACAATATTCCCACAGTTTAGAGATTAATGCCTTACTCAGGGAGATATTGAAAGCAGCAAAATCTACTACCTGCCTTCTATGTTCTAAATCAAATTGATGCTTTTAACAAGATTAATTCTGAATATGGAGCTTTGCTGATTCAGTTAAAGCCCTGAAAGAAAGGATTGTCACTAATTTGATTGACTTCAAACTCACACACACACAAAAAAAGACTTTAAGCATCCTCAGAATGTCTCATTGATGGAGAACCTTATTCTCTAACTACAGATACATAATCCCTGACATTTCCAGAATGTGTCACTCTTCAGCAGAGGGATAATTTTAGACAAACAAAAAATAATGATCAGAGCAGAAGATCTTCTAGCATAGGAAGGTAAATAGACTTTTATTCAAAAATCTACAGACTCCTCTGCTCCCAAACACAGCACATCAGTGTTAGCAGTGCCTTGCAACAACACACTTTTCCAGCTCCTGGTAGGAATCACCACCAGCCTTTTCACACTACTGACAGACAACCTCTTTGAAAAAACAGGAAAAAAGTCCCTATTGCTTTTAGCCAGAAAATAAGCTTTCAAGAACACTAGCTCTAGCTCAAATTTGTATGCACACACACATCTGTGTCTGGGAGCAGGAAGACTGATGGTAGCAGAAGCAGCAGAAGGCTGTGCCTGTGAGTCACTTTTATCTGTAGCCCAAGAAGGACTAAATGATATTGAATTAAAATTATCAGATGCCATGAGCATCGCTGCTATGATGCACAACTGTAGTTAGGTAGGTGTTAATAACAAGGTGATAAAGAAATATATAAGTGTACATATGTGCATATATGTGCATGTCTGAATGTATTTTGTTAGTATTATGTAAGCCTTGATAGGGGTTGCAGCTAAGAAAAGGGTTGCCCATTTTAGGTTAGCTACAGAATTAATCTTGAAGTGATAAAGAAACCACAGCTATGACAGCCTCTCATGTACATGTGGGCTTGGAAAGGATTGTCACAAAGCCAGTTGCAGCAGTCCTTCAAGTCTTCTTGGACATCTCTTTTTTTTTTCCCCTGGGTTACACAAAGAAGTAGAAGTAATTTTTTCCTCCTAACATGGTATTATGTGATTGCATATGGGAGAAGATGTCTATATATGAGAGGACCATCCTTGCCTGATAAAAAACATTAAGGTTTTGATGAAATAGTTCCAGTTTCTGTCCTCTTCAAGAAACAAAATTAATAATTGGCCTCAATCTGGGCTTTGAAGTACATTTAGGCTGCTAAGAAGAGGCACAGAACCACCAAACCCTCCAGGAGCTAGCCTAAACCAGAGCCAAAGATTTTTTTTTTTTTTCAGCTGGGTTACAAGCATCTCAGGTGTCACACCGTGAGCTCTCACCCCAGCCTGACTGCCCACCTCCACGAGTGACAACTTGGCGAACAGAAGCGGTGGGCATCTCCGATCCCCTTTGCTTCCAACATCGAGACCTTGTTACACTTTGGCGGCTCCGCCTGCTCCCTCTGGTGGCCATCTGGTCCTAACCATCCCAGATCTGCTTTTCCAGGGAATCTGGCGGAGGGAATGAAGATGTAATTTTGGTAACGAAAGATGGGGATATTTTAATTAAAATTGCTCTGCGGTTATTTTGATCATAATAAACAGCAAGCAAAGAAATAAAGTCTAAATATTCCCTGAAGCCTGGAGGCAGGGAGATTTTATTCCACTGTAGTTGGATTTTGCCTATTTTCTGTTAATGTAGGGAAAACTTTGCTGAAAATCTGGCAGCATAGCTTACTAAGGAAAGAAAAACTCTGAATGAAGGACTCCAGCTGTCTAGTTAGAGCTGGTTATCTAGCAGGACCCTCTAAAATCGCTTCACTGAAGTAGCATGTTTTATTGAAGGTAAGCCTACAAAAATGGCTCATTGAGGTTAACACTGTGGGATTTACTCCCAAACCTATCTGAGTGCTCCACTTCAGCCTTCCAATTACTGCAGAAAGATGAGATTGACAACAAAAACACTCATGGTGTAAGATAAAATGTCCAACAGTATAAAGGTATCAGCACTTTGCATCTAGCTTCAGCAGCTAATCATGTTTCTTCATCCCAGTCCTTACAACTAATGTGGAGCCAGAGCACCATGGCACTGACACAGTCATCACTTGCTCTGCAGTGAGAGTCACTGGAAGCACTTCTTGGTGGGCTGTAAATCCTCTTGTGGTCGCATATCATATCATATAATAAAAAGAAACAGTCTAGAAAGTGAATCATGATGCTGAAGTCACATTTGTCTCTTTTCCTTTCCCTGTAATCCAAATTCTCTGAATTAGTGTGGAAGAGACTGTAAGGAAGGATGTCAATAACCACCAGGTTTCTCTGGGTTTACCACAATGTGACCAGAAGAATGAAATTGGCCCTAGAGAGAGCAAGACAGATTAGATATATGTAAACACTGGCATAAAATCACATGCACATACAAATATTATTTTTTAATTT
>WBNQ01069355.1:0-13495 GCA_013401375.1 Spizella passerina | reverse complement strand
TCAACAAACACCCGAGGTGTTCCAACAGTCCGAGCACAGGGCAGGAGCAAGGCAGGCCCAGTCACAACATGGCACTGTCACCTTGTCACTGCACAGTGAGCACATAGCAGGACCAGAGAGCTTTCATGGGAAATCAGAAAAGCAATACTCCATACTGACAGAAAATGGGAAAAGCCTCCTTAGCAGCTTTTTTTATGCTGGCTGGGCTTTTAGTTTTTTCCAGCATGCCTGAGCACAGGTGCTTCAGTTGGCCCTGGCACAGCTTGTCCTAGTGCCAAGAGGGTGTTGGGATCCAGAGGCTAGAGCAGACCCTGCACCCCAGGGCCGTGTTTCCCAAGGGGAGATGTTCTCTCTCGTTGTTTTTGTCCTTGCCCCAGCTCGGTGCTCCCTCCCGTGACACGCAGAGCCCACGGGGCTGTGGTACCCAGCCCGCAGCTGCACCTGGGCCGGCGGGGAGGCTGCCTGCACGGATGTAAAACACGGGCTCGCTGTCACACACCGCTGGCTGCCCCGGCAGAGGAGGCGGCGGGGCGGGGCACAGGGGCACCATGCCTTGCCCGGCTCCTCTCCAAGTGCCCGGCACACGGTGAGCTCCGGGGAACGAGGGATGTGACACGGCAGCACGGGGCAGCTCCTGCAGAAGGAGCCCGTGGCAAAGGAAACGTGGCCCAGCACGGGCTGGGAGCCCGCGCTGCTCAGCTGCCAGGGAGTCTGAGCAAGTCACGTCGCTCCAGAGTCCCCCGTGCCCGACCTATCTGGCAGGTCGCTTCTTCACAGCCAAGACAGCCCCTCCTGCACAGAGCTGACCCGAGGGGATGCCTTCTGCCTGGCATCGCCGTGCCGTATTAATATTTAACAGCGAGGAACAGATCCAGAGACTTTGATTTCCCCGCTGGCCAATTCAAGGATAATTGAACTGTGCAGGGAATTTCAGCATTTCAGAGGGTGGTTTTGTTCCAGTTCACACCAAAACCTAACCATGCTGCAATGCCTTCTGAGAAGGATTGCAGCCAGTTTCAGGCAGCCTCCCTGCAGTGGAGTCAGGCATGTAGGCAGTGCAAAACCAGCTGATCTCAGGAGGTGCCCAACCAGCAGGCCCCACCAAACTCTCCCCCAGAGAACTTGGGTAAAAGTCAAACTCCGCTAAAGAAGAAAATAATAGGGTTTTTTTGGAATTCCACCTTTTTTTTCCGGTTTCTACTCAATTCCAGATTTGCAACTCCAGAGTAATGTCAATTTGCCCTCCTTACACACCCCCAGTGGAGGCAGATCCTGCTGTAGAAGCAGAGCAAGCAAGGCACAGTGAATTTTCACTCAAGGCACAGTGAATTTTCACTCATGTGCCCAGGGTGATGCAAGAAATCAGCCACAGAAGTGAAACGAATCCAGTGGTTTTGGCTCCTGCCTCTGGGCTGTATCAGCTCTTGCCTTCTCTTGCATATAAATCACTTTTCCCCACCAGGGAAGGACAGCTGGCCACTGAATGGAAAGTGGCCGTGGTTCAGCAGTCCACAGCAACACTGCACACCGTCTTAGGATGGGGAGTGGAGAACACTCAGAGTGCACAGGGGACTGCCAGGGGATCTGGGCCAGCTGAATGGAAACAGAGCAGCTGGAAACCAGCCAGGGCTCCTGCAAAATCAAGACAAGTTAAAAACCCCACATGAGGAAGCCTCTTCTTTGCTTTTGGCAGCAGAGCAGAGCTGACCTCTGCCACAGCTCTGGCAGTCAGCTCCAGGCAGCAGAGCAGGAGTCCCTTCTTGCGCCCCACTGCTGTGAACAGTGGTCATGATGAGAGCAACCAAGGAGCTCTTGCAGCTTGAGCACAGCTGCTAAGCACCACTGCTGACCTAAGCCAGCCACTCCCTTCAAACTACAGGTCTTGGCAAGCAGGACATCCAGTTCTAATGAGTTCCAAAAGCAAATATCAGAGGTGGCCTTGTATCCAAAACTCTAGCACCAGTTTCAAGGTTTGGAAGGGACAGATACATCCCCAGGGTTGGATTTATCTCTGATCTTTATTCCAGGAACAGAGAGATCTTTTACTACAGGTGCCATTTCAGTGTGCAGACCTTCTCTCCCATTGGTATAGACTGAACATATCATGTTTTATCATACTTAACTGCTGGTGCAGCAGAGTTAGTCTTAGAAAACTTGGCACAGCAGAGAGCTGTAATCCCACCAGGTAATGCCAAGCAAACTGATTTGTGCCAAAATCTGTCTCAGATCACCTCTGCGAGCTGTTCAGCTAGCAGGCTGAGGATGCAAAATCTCCTTCAAGGGACTGGATTGAAAATGAAATCCTGTGGGTCAACTTGCCATAGCAGAGGAGACCATATTACCACCTCATTTAGTTCCATCTCCCCCCAAAAAAGCACTGTGAAACCAAAGCTTACACCAGTGCAACTGGTATGAGCTCTTCTATACCAATTAAACTGCTTTTATTCTGATTTTGCTGACTTAACTGACAGAAACACATCCACAAACTGAAACAGTCAAACCAGCAAAGCTCACAGGTACTTTCACCACAGAGAGGGGGGATTCCTCTTTGAAAATCTCCACAGGGATAGGGAACTGAAGCGAGAGAAGAAGAGAAAGCAAGTAACTTCAAAATGTTTCTGTTAGTTTAGATTTCAGTCAGCTTGGCAAGCTCTTTCAGGAGGTTTGAACACAACAGAACCTGAGTAACTAGCCTTAACTCAGCTTCAGGCCTTCCACGCCTCTGATCCCAATTTTCACAAGACCTTTATCAAACATTAGCCCTGGCTACTCCATCCAGATGAAAGATATCCTCAGCTGACTTGTCTCCTCTGGTAGTAAGGGCAGTGTTATGGCCTGTCTAAACTAATAGCTGACAGCTCCTAGAGGTATTTACTTAGTTGAAGATGTAGCTTTAGATGTGTCCCAACTACTTTGGGTTGTAAAACATGATGGACCTGAGACACAGTGTCATATTCTTAGATACGCTCCGCTTCCCCTGCCAGTTCTAGTAAATACTTTCTCCTAAGAGTAAGAAAAATATTTGCCCCAAGGTGAAGCAAGATGCTGCTCTTAAGGAACTAGATTTTATTATGTACCAGTTGAGATTCAGCCACCTGTAGGAAGCAAAACCAGCATCTTTCTTCTTTGAAAGTAGTAGAAGGAAAGAAATACCACATCTGAAACATAACAATGGAAAAAAAGCCCTGCTTGAAGGTGCAGGAGTGGACAGTAGCACATGTGGGTTACTCCAAAGCATTCTGGGTGGACCAAAAAAAGTTTCATTTTCACTAGTTAAAAAAAGCACAGTGAAATTACTCTTGAGGCCAAAGGGATTTAACCTGAGTCCATCTGTTATTAGACTGAATTGGAGAGCAACCTAGGATATGGAAAAGTCTCCTTGCCTTATAGGAGTTGCAGAGGACACAAAAGAGTGGCTCATTTTATGCCACTTCCCTTCCTTTCCTCCCACAGACTGCACCTGCACATCGAGAGCAAATCGAAACCAGCCTATTCTAAGCCATGATCTCCTTTATTTTGAGGGACTCAAAGCAAGAGCAGGGCTGAGACAGCATAACCAATACAGAAACTTGTTTCTCAGCATGATTTCCCCCTCTCTGGTGGCCAAGTCCTGGTTAGTACCTTCAGGATGGCAAAGCTAGCTGAAAGTAGGGCATGCCCATTAAGCTTCCAATCCTTACACAGCTACGACAGTTTGCACATGTCTTTCTCCTTTGGGTTTTAGCCAGAGTCCAGCCCTTTTGGGCATCATAACACAGCTGAATGGTTTAGCTCCTTTTGTTTCAGCTGACAAACACCCTAGCCCTCCCCCATGAGCAACAATACAACTGGAGCTGGGATTTGTGTGTCCTCTGAGCAAGGATACAGGCTTTGTGCCTTGCTGAGCTGTCTTTGCAAGGACTGCCAACACTCACAGCTGATTAAGCCTGCAGTGCTGCTTTCTGCTTTTCCTGCTCACAGACAGATGTCAGAAACAAGCTAACCGAAACAGTGCACACAGCTAGAGCTCTGCACCTAGGAACATTAAAGCAGACTATTAGGGATTAAATAAATTAAAGCAGAGGGGAGCTTAACACATTCTCTCTAGGCTTCATTTCTGGGTAAGAAACATCCCAGCATTTCCAAAAGCACTGTATTCTGGCAGGTGGCTCAACTCAATGAACAGAAAGGGCTGTATTTGAAAAGCTTTTGCCACCACCACATGGTTGAAGCCACGAGTGCAGCAAGACAACTAAATGGGAGTTGGAGCTACTAGAAAGGACCAGCCTGCCAGGGCAAGGATTTGCAGGGTTTAGAGCCCATGCCACACAGCTAATAAAGAGCATACAACTATTACATATCACTTGTTTTATTAAATTAGAACTCTCAAACCTCAGTGACTTGCAGTAAGCACAAGGCACAACTTACAGCTGGTCAGAACCTGTTAGTAAAGGGATTATACACAGCATATGCCAAACCAGCTGAGACAACCTGTTTTCTGTGTGCTGCTGTGGTCCTGACTGCTGGGTTTCACCTCCAGTCAGCCCCAGAGGCTGCACTACTGGGGCTCTCTTTGGGCTTGACAGGTGGAGTCTATTTCTTTGAGGATCTAAAAGAAAGCTAAAGTGCTAGATTGTTTATCTTTAGTCCCTTCCTTCCCAATTAGGGACCAGACATGGAAATAGTGAGTCCTTTGCTGGGCAGATGCTCACACAGCTGGATCATTAACTGGCAAGTGCAGTCTATCTAGAAGCTGCAGGCCAGCCTTCCTCCCCCATTCTTCTCTTGGTGGACAGACAAAACCCGGCAGCAAAATTTCACATTAGACTAAGGTGCTGCATTTCAATTGAAAGAAGGAGCCTGCTGCCTCTTCTCTGGTACTTTGGAGACAGCAGCCTGTTCTTCTAATATTCTCTCAGAAAAACATGTAGCTCCTGGCCACTGGCCAAGTGGAAAAAACTCAAACTTGATCATGAAATGGGATTCAGATGTATTAATGGATCGGAATCCCCAATTCAAACTGCCCTCCCTATCTGTTATCCACGGAATAGGAATCAAACTTTTATTGAGAGGTAAGCAACTAGGAACAGTTCTGGATGAGTGGTCATGACAAGTCACTCAAAACAAGCTTCCCAATGTGATTCCAACTGCAGCAGCTTGAATGCCTGACGTGAAAAAAAACCTGATGAATGTGTGTGAAGTATCACAATGAGAAGCTAATCATCATCAGACTTCCTCATCAGCGAGACAAAGGACAAGGCAGAAACTCCCGGTATGTGACCAGCACAGATCCTTAACATGCGCACAAGTCGTTGAGCAGTAGCAGCTCGAATGCTTTCCAACTGGAAACAAAATGGAGACATTATTTAATCAATACAAAAGAAGAAAAGCTTTGACAAAAGAAAGAACCAGAGCAGGCATCAAGTGGCTAGCAGCAGAAAACCCCAAACAGGACATTTACTTCCCTAACGTTAAGGAAGGTACAGTGTTGCCAGGTAGAAGCGCTGAAGGGCTTGCCAAAGGCACAGATTCTACCTGCTGGTAGGGAAACAGTCTGTGAGCATGCAGGGACAAGTACACAGAAAAGTGAAGTGTGCTGCTGCTGAATGCCAAACTCTCCCTCCACCTTTTTAGACCATGCAGGTAATTGGAAAGTGTGGCATATCAGATGGCAAAATCGTCAGAGAAGCCACAAAGTTTGGCTGACACAAAACATGACATGGGCAAGGGGGTCACATGGCAAATAACAGCACAGGGGCTCCCAGGAAGAGAAAATGCAGCAAGGAACAAGTGTACCAATACTTTGCATATCAGAGATGGTTTTTGTTAGCTTAGGCTTGGCTTTGTGAAGTTTTGAAGTTGCACAGGAAGGATCAAATTACTAGAAGACTCATTTCAAGGACAGCCAGACTCCTGTAGCTCTACTGTTCTTGTAGACAGAGTCTGGTCTCTGACACTTATGAAGGCCAGCAGCATATGTATTTATTGCTAATATAATGTTTCTAACAATCCAGTTTCTAACAATCACAGAGCAGTGGAATTCAGAAATCCCTTGAGATGTCAAATAAGCACCTTACCTCCAGCTCACAGAATAGCACAGGGCTGCAGTAGGTTTCTCCTAATTTACAGACAGCATTCGTCTCAATGCTGCAAGCATTCACCCTGCCAACTAAAAAAAAACATTTTCCCACATTACAAGCCTCATAATCAGCAAAGAAAAGTTTTAGTAAATTCCACATCCACAGAACAATCCAGAGCTGAGGATTGGATTGAGCTGATTTTGAGTGCATAATAGAGAAGGAAAGGCAACAGTGAGCAGTGCAAACAGAATGGTACAAAATTTGAAATGGAATTAGCACAGAAGTCTTTCATAATACTAACAGCAGAAATAGTACCACATCATTCTTCATGTAACATTAACACTGTATAAGGGATCAGCACACCATCAGCTTCCACTCACTCACAAAAAAGTCCTCCTGACTCATTTGGTATCAGAGTGGTCTGGTCTCCAAGGAATTCACTTCATCAAGAGAGCCATAACACAAGACAATGCTAAGACTGCTCTACTTCAGAATTAGGCCTCCTGACCCCCAAACTCCAGGGACACAGCACCTATATTCCAACAATGAGCAGTACAGTCTGGCCCCTCTAGTTCCTCAGAGCTGAAGCAGGGAGGGTACACAGGAAAGCACTGGGAGACAGAAAGATTAGAGGCAAAACATGGCCTCAGTACACAGCAGGGATACTATATTGAGACTATACTTGATCGTTTTGTAGCTCATCCATTTAGATTCACTTTATTACCACAGTATCATATGCTTCTCACTGCTCATCAGGACTATCATTAAGACAGATCTGCAAGAGCAGATAGAACAGACTTCTGGAGTGCCACACACACACACAAAAAACCCAGTAACACAAATCATATTCAGGGATTAGGAACAGAGAAGAGAGGTCTGACCGACAAAAACAAAAAGGAGAGAGCAAGTGAGCATGAGAGAACCGTGTTTTATCTAGGAAAATAATAAAAAAGGCAGAGGAGTTCAGAAATAATTTAAACAAAGTTGCAACAAAGCCACTGGTTTCCTTTAGTTTGTTTCAAGTTAAGTCAATGCCCTGTTTTAAGAAAACCAACAGAGCTGTGTTGCTTGAAGAGGAGGAAGAGGTGCCATACGTACCCCCGGTGACAAGAAAGCACACTTTCCCCAGGAAGAAGCTGGCATCCACATAAACCAGGGAAGTTTCAACATTCTTCAAGCTGTCAGAAAAGTACAGGCAATCCAGTTGGACAGGGAGGTTAAATCAGTGCAGCGTAAGGATAACAGGAATAATTTTCAGAAGCACAATTAGAAAAACAATGATGTTAACATCTGCTGATTTGTGAGCTCGCAAAGTTCTGCTTTATGCTAAAAGCATGACATCAGAGACCTCTGTAATACCCACAGCTGTTTAATAACCCATAACATATCCTTTCTACTCAAGACTCAACAGTTAGAGTTAGTTTGAACAGTGTCCTCCATGATTTACAGACACTAAGCATCTGAATTCATTAATATCCAATGAAACTTCAGCACCACTTCGGCTCTTTCAGGAAGCGCTTGCCCACACATTTCTGCAGCACCATCTGTGCTCTAAGTATGCAGCTGGGCCTGTCATTTTTGGTAAATGAGAGCCCAGGATCATCAGTCACAAGTTAAGTAAGCAATAAAATGCTGACTTCTGTGCCTTAGCAAGTCCTTACTTGTGGCCTGGGGAAACAAGTATCATTTCTACAAAGTTGAGCACAAGATGATAGAAAAGGGATCAATCCCTGCAGACCTTTCTCTTTTGCCTAGAGATATCCATAGTGCTGATCCCACTTGACCAGGAGTGTCAGTCACTGAGGACACTGACACAGCCACTTGCTGGTTGTTGGGCAGCACTGCCCAGTGCACATCAGACTTCTGCATGTTATAGAACTTCACAGCACCACCAACACTTCCATCTAATTCTACAGACAGCATCTTTCCAAAGCTCAGTTTGTATTGTCACACATCCAGATCCAGAAATAAATTCTGCCTTCTCTGCTATGGCAACTTAGTGCACAACAGGCATGTTATTGGACAGAGCAGTTCAGTCCTAATCCACCGCTGGAGGCCAGAATGCCACTGTATACATTACTGAGTTCTTCCACCACAGCAAATCTTGGGCTTGAAACCCACTATTCAGCAACTCCAATACAGTAAAAATGCAGATTTAGCCATCAAGCCAAGAAAGAATATTAGTCCCCCCTCTCATCTTTTTGCCCTTCTCTTACCTGTACTTGCTCTTGATGTCAATCATAAACACAACCAGATCTATCCTGGGTCGAAGATGATCCCTCTCAGAAGGTAAGGGGAGGGATGTAGCAAGGTGACTGCAAGATAACAAATTTGCCAGTTTAACCAACTAGCTTGGCAAGACAGTACCCACTCACCCATAATCACACAACCTCTGCAGTTCACCCTGTAGCAAGTTACCAGGAAGCCTGCTAATTACTGAATCCGTGGGCACTGAAGAGGCACTGTGATTGTTTAAGTGGTACTCTCATATCTTAGGCCCACTCACAGTTGCTGACAGGCACAATGGTAATTGCTAGACAAGGCTGGTTATAATGGGACGCTTATTAGAGCATAACAAGAATCACAGAAACATTTTCTCCATGCAGATCTCTATGGCAAGTCATTTCATTTAATTGTTACAAAGAATCCTTTCTAACAAAGCAAACCCCAATTCTTTACTGGAATATTTTGCTGCCTGGTTTCAGTTAAAATGCATCAATGTTTTTCTGTCACATTCCAGAGATACTGCTCATATGCTCACACAGGAGAGGCAACGTTTCCAGGTACAGAAGAACCTTAAACAACAAATTTGTCACTAGAGCAGCTTTATAGATGAAGTTATAACTCAAAAAGAGCTTCTATTATGTCATTATCCTCCCTTTTAACCCTTTTGCTATGTCAGAAGCTACTAGGTTAGTTCAGGCATCCTTATACACAGTACTACAACTGCTAATTAGAGCTAATAAGGGTGGGGATTTTTGCATCTCTGCCCACTAAAAAAGCCAAACCACAAACAACTAACAACAACAAAAAACAAACAAGCATACTAACCAACCAAAAACTCTACCAAAAAAGGTTTCAGCAGTACATAACTGGATCTTCCACAGGGAAGAACATTATCAGCACTGCATTTTTGGAAGATCACCTTCATTTAAACTGGGCAAACAAACATCCCAGAAGTTCAGTCACTCTGACAACCCACTCCCTCTCTGGAAGCCAATAGAGAAACATTGATTCTGGTCATCTTTGGGAATATTACTTCTAGCAATTCAGTCTCAAGAACTTAACAGTTTTCTTCAGCAGCCACAGACCACGGCACACATTCCCTTCTATTAATCCTACCTAGTTTGTAGTTTTGTTTGCTAGTCTCCAAATAAAGGTGCTTTGTTTCTTCTATTTATGGGAGATATGAGTTAACAAAAACACTCTGAAACTAACACAAGAGATGAGCAAAGTGAGCTTGAAAGGCACACTGGTTATTAATTGAAACACAAAGCAGCTTATTAATTTAAGGTGAAATTCAGGGAGACTCTTTGATGAAAGTATCAGATCTCCTTGGGGGAGAAGATAAAAGTGACCCAGAAAAGCACTGCATTGTTTGGAATTCTGTTATATTTAAACCAACATGACTAGATGATGACAGCAGTCTCCAGACATGCACTGCAGAAGCCTTTTCCCCCCCACCCAGCAATAAGAGACTCAAAGAACCCAAGCCCTGTAACTCTTCACCCAACAGCTGTACCTGACAGGTAGAGCTGTCAGATTAGATACTGTATTTGTTTGTAATGTGTACAATCCCAAAGCAATTCAGTGGGGGAAAAGAACCCCACTGGCTTTGCTTTCCTCGCAATATTTACACAGGGCTGTACCTTGATCTGGAGCATGAGCACACAATTCTGTGCCTTTGGGCAGTTACCCAGCAGCCATCTAGTTATGGCACTCCACAGCTCAGGGGAGGCTGCAGGTTTCACAAAGAAAATGGGGTAATTCATTTACTATTAGTTAGCACAGACATCCAAGATGCCACAATCAGAGCACTACAGTCACTCTAATTAGCCAGCAGAACATTAGCCTGGATTGCTTTTACTGCATAGCCATGGATTGCAGCAGAGAAATAACACAAACACCTTCTGAAGAGCTGACTAAACTCATTTGGTCTTGGTAAAAGAGCTGTCAAGGACATTTTATTGTAAAAAGTTAGTTAATCAAGCTTTTAAGACAGGACATGTCATGCGGCTAAAGCTGAAATTTCAAGTGCATCTTAATAGCTTGAGGAGGAAAAGCACATGTGTGCACACAAACCAGAAAACAGCTACAAAGAGCATCCAAAGCAACGGACATCTTTCAGAAACACTTGTTCTCCTGCAAGTACTTGCAAGCATTGTACCTGTCCCATTTTGTCCCAGGATGTTTAATTTCTGTCTCTCGGGCGGGGGAAAAAACATATGTTGCTCTCACACCTTTCCAATTTAGTAATGAAACATCTGCGCAACATGCAAAAGGCAAGGGTATGTGCACTGTGAACATGAACGTGGGAAATGCTTCCCCCCGCCCCCCGTTCCGTTTCCAAGCACGCCCGAAGTGCCTGCCCTGAGGACAGAAGGGTTTGCCCGCCGCAGATGCGCTCACATCTGGGCACTGGTGCCCTCTAGCGTTCGCAAGAGCGAAAGTCTCTCTCTGAACCGTGCGCTCTACAGCTCCGACTCCTGCCACGGGGACGGAACCCGCGCTTTTAACCAATTTCGGTGCATTGGGAATCTGAAGCGGAAGGTTTCCGTGAATTCGCGTCACAGCCGCTGGTTTGCGCCTCTTGGACCAGGTGACAGGGGGTCTCGTACGGGCCCGGGGCCGCGGGCGGCGCGTCCCCCACTCACATGCTGATGTTGAAGTCCTTCTTCTCCTGCAGGATCGCCTCCGCCAGCTGCCGCTGCAGCGTCTCGTCCGAGCCCACGAGCTGCGGGCACAGCGAGAGCACACTGCACACCGGCCCCGGACAGCCAAACCCCGCGTGGGGCCGGGCCGGGCCCGACACGGCGAGGGCAGGGGACGGGCGGGCCCACAGCGGGGCCGCGCCGGGAAAAAGGGAAGGACAAGGGACGGCGGGGCCACCGCCGGACCTACCAGGAGGACGCCGGAGTTGAGCTGCGGGAGTTTGTCGAAGGGCCGCAGCACCGCCATCCCCGCGCGATACGGCGCCTCCCGCCCGCCCGCCGGAATTCAAACGGCGGCGGCCGCGCTCCGCCTTACGCCGACGTGGGCGGCGGGGCCTGCGGGGCCTGCGGGGCGGGGCGGGGCGGCAGGGGGCGCTGCGGGGCTGGCGGCGATCGCCTCACGGGCTGGCCCGGCTCGGGAGGGACACGCGAGGACCGTCGCGTCCAGCCCCTGGCCCTGCGCAGGGGTCCCAGCACGGGCCCCAGGAGCCCCAGCGGTCACAGCATGTGCCCGACAGCGTCGTCCGAACGTTTCTTGAACTCCGTCAGGCTGGATGCTGCGACCACTTCCCTGGGAGCCTGTTGCTGTGCACGACCACCGTCGGGGTGAAGAAACTTTTGATAATATCCAACCTAAATCTCCCCTGACACTGCTTCAGGCCATTGTCCTGGGTCTTTGCATTGGTTGCCAGAGAGCCCAGCGCCTGCCCATGCACACTCCCTCACGAGGAGGTTGAGAACTGCAGTGATGCAGGGGTACAGCTTGAGCACCACAGGGTCTGACAGACCACCACTAAACCCTGCGAAGCAGCACTGTTCCTGTGGCATCCAGGTATCCCAAGGATCAGCTGGGCCTGAGGCACCCACAGGCAGTACTGGAGGGATGCTGAGGGTAGGACACTGGCCTTGCCTTGGCAGTGCAGGGGGATCATGAACAGCCTTTATCTTCTGAGAAGCAGAGCCCTTATTTCCAGGGCTGTGCTGCTCCCGGGCCCTTGCCATGAGCTGTTGCCCCTTTGTTTACTCAAGACTGAAAAAAGACAAAAAAAAAACCAAAACAGCAAAGGCTTCCATAAAATTCCACTGCCTCCTTACATTGCAATTTATAATGTGAACTAATACATGGAATCCTAGAATCATTAGATTGAGAAGACTTCTAAGATCATCAAGTCCAACCATTAACCCAACCCTGTCATGTTCAAAACAGCCATGTCCCCAGGTGCCACAGCTTTTCAAATACTTCAGGGATGGCAGCTCCAACACACACTTGGGCATCTTCTTCCACTTCCTTACCACCAACAGTGCAGTAATGTTTCCTAAAATCCAGTGGAAACCACCCCTGGAGCAACTTATCCTACTGCTTGTTACCTGGGAACAGAGACCAACCCCCACCTGGCTACAGCCTCCCTTCAGGGAGCTGTAGAGGGCAATAAGGCTTCCCCTGAGCCTTGTTTCTTCCAGGCTGAACAACCCCAGCTCCCTCAGCTGCTCCTCATAACACTTGTGCTCTGGACACTTCATCAGCTCCTTTTCTGCCCTTCTCTGGACATGCTCCAGCACCCCAATGTCTTTCTGGTAGTGAGGGCCCCAAAACTGAACACAGGATTTGAGCTGTGGCCTCACCAGTAGCAAGTATGAGGGAAAAAAGTTAACATAGTTAATACACTTCCATACCATATAGACTGCTTGATAACATAGCTAGGGAAGGGAATTTCCCTAACACTGTGTGGCAGTAGCAACTGGCTTTGCACACTGAATTATTCTGTGTGAGGTTTTGCAGCAACTCCAGCAGGCTTGACCTCCATCCTGCCCCTTCCTGGGTGCCTTCCCCCTCACCCCTCCAGTCTGGTCAGCCTCTCCCCAGCCCAGTGCTCCCCTGTCTGTGATACAGGCAGGAAGGGGCCTGGGCAGAAGCACTGCAGTAATAGAGATAGGCTCAGTTTTTCTCATTCTGAGGTCAGAGCAGGAGGATGACATGCAGTTATGCAAAACCTCAGAGTCCAGTGTACCTTAGTGGCCTGTGGTCCACCTTGCTGCATCTCCTGGTCTTTGCCTCAGCCCTGAGTTTGGCTCCACCTTGGTGTGGAAGGGGCTCCAGAACACATTCTGCTGCCTGCTGGTGCTGGCTCTCCCTGCCCTTTCAACCAGGGTACATCCAAAAGGCAGGAGATGTGCCAGGGGAGAAAGAAGCCTGCATGAGAATGAAAACACATCTGCCACTCTGCAACAGTCTGGAGAGGAGAGGCAAAGGGGAGAGAGACAGGGTTAACGAAAGCTGACATCACATGGCCACTGTGGCGTTTTTGATCTTGACAAAGGCAGACGGTTTCCCTCATTGCCAGCATGAGACAAATTACAGGTGAAGCAGAAGAGATTACAAGATATTTCTGGCTGTTTTTGAGTTTGGTGGGGGGAAGGGAGGATGAATTCAGGGCAGACGTGTCCTAAAGATGGGAGACAAGCAGATCAAATAAATAACAAGAGCCAGCTCCCAGGCTGGGGGGG
>WBNQ01069350.1:0-17783 GCA_013401375.1 Spizella passerina | reverse complement strand
TAAAATATGCATTTTTCACATACATTATTTTAAATAGCTTAACGGTTTTTTTTAGCATTTCTGAATAGTGAAATTATCTATCATTATCTATCCACCATATGTAAGCATTTTAGGAAAGGTGATGATTTGCTGTTATTTTTGATGGAAAAAACCCGTCCCTTCCTGAGGAGCTAGGAATATGTGACTTATTGATACCTGCAGGCCCGGTGATTTGTCTAATCAGGAAGAAGGGAAGGAGAAGAAAGGAAAAGGAAGAAAAATGGAAAAGAGAAAAAGTAGGCGAAAACCAGGGGAAGCAGCCTAATGGTGAGCCGGCAAAGCAGCCGGCAAAGCAGCCGTGGGCGTCTCCCACAGCCGCGGGGCGGGGCCAGAGGGGCGGTCCGGCCCCGCCCCGGTCTCGCGATGGGTGCTGGCCCCGCCCCCGGCGGTAACGGCCATACCCGCCGGGCCTCGCGGGCGCTGTTTACGGCGGCGCAGCCAATGGGCGTGCGCGGCGCGCGGGCGGCGCGGCCAATGGGCCGGCGGGGCGGTGCGTTTGAACGGCGCGGCGCGAGCGCAGGGGCCCGCGCGGCCCGGCGCGGTCCGTGCGCTCCCCGCCATGCCCGGCCGCCCCGACGACTACGAGGTGCTGCTCACCATCGGCGCCGGCTCCTACGGGAAGTGCCGCAAGGTCCGCCGCAAGGCCGACGGCAAGGTGAGCAGCAGGCGGAACCGGCGGCAGCGCAGCTTTGCCGCTGCCGTGCGTCCCCGCTCGGTGCTGGCGGCTCTCCGCGACACTCGAGCGGCTCTGGCAGCCGCGCGGCCCGGCCGCTGTCCCGGTCACTCCCCAGGGTGTTTGTGCCTCCGCAGATCTTGGTATGGAAGGAACTGGACTACGGCGCGATGACGGAGTCGGAGAAGCAGATGCTCGTGTCGGAGGTGAACCTGCTGAGGGAGCTGCGGCACCCGAACATCGTGCGCTACTACGATCGCATCATCGACAGGAGCAGCACCACCCTGTACATCGTCATGGAGTACTGCGACGGGGGAGACCTGGCCAGCCTCATCGCCAAGTGCGCCAAAGAAAGGCATGTGGAGTGTGTTTGGAATGTCTGGCACGGGGTTTGGGCAGCCCGGAGAGAAGGGAAAGTTACTTTGTAACTTCTGAGCGGTTTCGGGTTGAAACCTCTGGACCCGACAACTCTTCTCAGATGTGAAAGGTTTTGTACAAAGTTACAACAGCGTTTGGTGCTGAGCTATTGGCTGCATCACCCGACTGGGTGCTGAAGTATAAGAAACCCCGAGCTCTCCTGGGAGGCAGGTGCTGTTGATGGGTTTCTGGCATGAATGGGGTTAGGAACATAAATCAGGAGGTTACAGCTCTTTTTGACAGGCAACATGGTCTTCCCCATGAGTAAAACTCCTGGGACCCTGGAGTTTATGAGAACGCCAAAGTGTGTGGAAGGAACTGAGTGATTTTGAACCCCATGGGAGTGTTTAAAGCTATTTTATCTGCCTATTTGTAAACTTTGGAGAGACATCAAGTTGATAAGTCTTCACCTTGGTGTAATCTTAGACTTAGCATCCATCCCTAGTTTTCACATTCTTAGGCCAAACAAGTACATGACACCACCTCTTACTTTGTGAGGATAGTCTAAAGCAGTTGTGCAGCTGCCTGCCAGCATCGTTGTTTTTATTTAAGGAAGTTTGTATTAAGAAATCAGCTTTGTTTTGGCTGTTGCTGTATGTTGTTCATTATTAACAAATGACAACATATTGTTATCTTAAGTGATCAAAGGGACAGATCTCATCACAAAAACATCAAATTGATGTTTGTAAATAATGAAAATGCTATGTGTTTGTTAGATGGTATGGGAGAGGGAGGAAATACTCCAGGGATTCTGCAATGAAAGCCTCAATGTCATCTAACATATTTGCAGTGATTTTTAAAAACAATTCGTTTTAAAGGTAGAATATGTAGATGCCTGTTGCTGATAGTGCTTATTTGAGTGGTGTTTTGTGACAGTACCATGAAAAAAGTTATGGAACTAAAACTGGCAGTGACTTATCAAACTGATGTGTGTTCAGGAAATCCATTAAACAATGTGTTCATTTTGCAGGCATTTCTTGGATGAAAGCTTTGTTCTCCGAGTGCTGACCCAGTTAACGTTGGCCCTGAAGGAGTGTCACAGACGGAGCGATGGTGCAGTCGCTGTGCACCGGGACCTGAAACCAGCAAATGTCTTTCTAGATGGCAAACAGAATGTGAAACTTGGAGACTTTGGGCTGGCCAGGATATTGCGCCATAACACCAGCTTTGCCACAACGTTTGTTGGCACTCCATATTACATGTCTCCAGTAAGACCTCCCTTCTATACCTTATCTTCCCTTCTGCCCCTCCAAGGTGTGCTCTGTTGGTCTCAGAGTCCATGAACGTTTGGGAGGTTTTAATGAAGCCTTATTGGTCTTAAATGCAGGTGACTTTTTTCATAAAGTATGTGTGCTCTGGAGACAAGGTTATCCTGCAGTTATTTTCATCTCCTTTCTTCCCCACACAATCAACTTCCTTCTAATAACAGTTGCTCTTTGCTGTATAAGTTTTGTTATATTCTTGGGACACCAGATGTGTTGGAGTATATTGTTCCTGAAAAGGAATAGGGAAGTTAGAGACCTTTTATGCTTCATACTGTTAAGGTAAAGAGCTTATTAAATTACCTTCTAATGGTAGGATTTTAAATTATTGTGGAAATGAGCAGGAATTACTTATTTCCCTGATACAGAGCACTTTGTGTGGGAAAAATTAATGTTGACTGAAATAGAGTTGCATCAATTAAAGATTGCTGCAACGCTTCAGTCTTCTACAGTGTAGTACTGCCACAAATAGTTAAAATCCTTCTAGTAAGAGTAGATATGGATGTAAGTTAAGATGCAATATTAGAAGTTGCTCCAGTATATAATGGTTTATTTCAGGTTTGAATAGTAGCTGATTATCCTGCAATAGTGGAACCATGTCTTTGTAATAAACCTAAGATTGTTCTCTTTCTTTAGGAACAAATGAACTACTTGTCATACAATGAGAAATCTGACATCTGGTCGCTGGGATGTATCGTGTATGAATTATGTGCTCTCTCGTAAGTATGGTGGTGTGCTAACAAATGTGGAAACATAACTGCTCATGTAGGTGTGATTGTATTTTGTGTAGATGAAAGCTTAAAGGTTTCAGAGACTAGTCCTAGATCTTTATTTCTCTATTGGTCTTGACATTAGATAGTCAAAACAAACCTTGACTGCAGGTTTTTTTCATAGTCTGATACTTTTTTTTTTTCCCTGAAAATAAGTCCTGTAAAACTTGTGAAAGAATTCAAGAAAACTTTTCTTCTTCAGGCCTCCATTTACAGCTTTCAACCAAAAGGAGCTGGCAGAAAAGATAAGGGAAGGGAGGGTCAGGCGAATACCATATCGTTACTCAGATGAGCTGAACAACCTTCTCAGGGACATGCTGAATGTAAAGGTAAGAACCAATTACTAATTTCTCCACCTATAATTTGAGCTAGTACTGAAATACTAGTTTTTCTTCTCAATTACGAAACAAACCTACCTGAAGTAGTGGTTGTTATCACCTTGTCGCTGGCAGTGTCACTTGTAGAGGAAGGAGGGAGGAGTTTGCTCTGAGTCCATCAGAGGCAGCAGCTCAAGTGTCATGCCAGGGTCACAGGGTGCCAAAAGGTGGCCTCAGTATTGGCTTACATGGGGTTTCCTTATTGCATGCTTATTGAGGCCTTATAACTTTGGGGTTAAAATGGTTCCAGTGTGTTTAGGAGCTGGAAGGGGCTGTTTTTTCTTCATTTTAGGATTGGCTTTATACGGCTAATGTATAGCTTGTTCCCCCACACCTGGTGTGGAGATATTGAGAACAACATGGCAGGAGGAACGAAGCTGTAACAAGTGCCCAAGCCTCCAGCAGAGTGTTAGCTGAGCAACGTGCTGGCAGCTGCCTCTGCAGGCTCACCCACCCCCTTCTGACTCTGCAGGGAGAGGGTCCCTGGGTGGGAGACACAGTCCTGCAGCTCTAGAGCTGAAGGCTGGTAACAGCCTTCTCCCTTAGCTTTTATCAGCCTGCTGTGCTACAGCTTCCCAACTCCAGTTTTCTCCAATCTCTCCTTTGCTTTGTAGCACCTTAGCTGATCTTGCTTGGAAATCACTGATCTCACTGTTTCTCCTTACAGATGGAACCTGTTGCTAATGCCTTTCCATTTCCTAATTTCCTTTAGGATTACTGCCGACCTTCTGTTGAAGATATTCTGCGGCACCCCTTGATAGAAGATATGGCGACAGAAGAACAAAAACAGAATCCTGAAAGAAGATGCCTCAAACTGTGGGAGCCAGAAAGGCTGCAGTTCTCAGATGTTGTAGTAAATGAGCTGAAACGAAAGGAACAGCAGTTACAGGAGCGAGAGCAAGCCATTAAAGAGAGAGAACAGCGTCTGGAGCGTATGCTATTCCATTTTGGGAAGGGGGTGGCAATGGGATTCTGATTCAGTTGGAGGAAGAAAAAGTAGACAGTTTTCACAACCCTCATTTTAATGCACTAAGATACTATAGTACTTCATTCACCACTAGAATTGTGTCTGAAGACCAAGCCAAGAATGCTAGGGGCTTACTCTCCTATACTAGCTTCTTTTTTAAGTTACTAAGATAGACTTAGTAGTTTGGATATGGAAATCTGGTTTGTGAAGATTATTAAACCTGTGTGGCAGTTAAGAAAGTATACAAAAATGTAGGGTCTGCACTGTGCAGTGTAGGTTTCTTTTTCACCTACTGTGTAAGTAAACGTTGCTTATTCTAACATGTAACCTAACATGAGCCTCATGGCTGGAAAAATAATCTTTGAGTAAACTGTCAACTGCTTTTATAAAAGCTGCTCCCCACAGGTAGCTTACCTGTGAGTCTACAGATGGCTGGTCCTCAAGTGTTGGTATTTCCTCCACATGAAATATCTGTCTGCATGTGCAGTAGGCTCTGCAATACAGTTTTTAACCATATGGATTTTTTTGTCTGAGCCTGAATAACAGCTGCTGCTGTTGTAAGCAGGGTGTTAAATCATAGCTGGATTATAATATCTGATATACAAATATTTAAACCTGGTGTCATGTGTGCCACAAGTTAATGAGCAGAATAGAAAGTTGCTGTCTCTTTGTTGTTGCAAACACGTCAGAGTTTGGGACAGAAGTGTGCCTGGCATTTCAGAGTACTTGTCAGTGCTTATTAGTGCATTGATAAAGGTGTATCTACCAGCAGTAACCTTTGTTTAGAGCCATAGAATCAGAAGTGTGGGTGCACCTGACTGGCTATTAGTGCTGTCTTTCCCTATAAGAGAAGCCCACCATGCACAGTCACTCTAACATTTACAAGTTCACGCTGCATACTGCTGTATTTCTGCTTCCAGAGAGAGAACGGGAGCTCAGTGTTCGGGAGAGACTGGCAGAGGACAAACTTGCTAGGTATCTTACTAACCTATAATAGTCTATATTAGAAGCTCTACAGTCTTACAACAAAAAGCTTAAACTTCTCTTCCACACCAGAGCTGAAAGCCTGCTGAAGAGGTGCAGTCTCCAGAAGCAGCAGCAGCAGGAGGTAACGTGCGCGGAAGGCCCAGGTACGCAAATACTCCGGCAGGCGCTTGCACGGGTCGATGTAGTCTGGTGTGAGCAGAAGAAAGCCCCTGGTGCTCAGCGTGCTCACCACAGTCCCCTTGGGGCAAGGCAAAGCCCACTTATGGCTGCAAGGTTGAGAAGAGACTTTTGATTTTCTGCTTTGCAAAAGGACTTAATGAGTGATGCTCAACCATAAGCCTGAGTTGGCACTGTTTGCACTGCAGTTTGGTGCTGTCTGAGAAATGAGGTTCTTGTGGTGACCCAAACCTTTCTCAGAGTTGCACTTATTTTATGTCTGGATGTCTTTTTACAGACCTTTGATTTGGTTAATTTAAATAAAATTGTACATGTCTAATAAATTCAGTTTTCATTAAACTTCCAAAAGCTTCAGCATGGGAAGTACTATTTTTTTGCAAGGGACCTAGCTGTGACTGGTGGGTGCATCATATAAACTATGAAGAATACACATTGCTATTATAGAAAGAAAAACTCATATTTGAAAATGTACTAAAACACTTCCTGACTACCTCTAGTCCAATCTGTTTTATGGTAGTATTTTATACTCACTTTGCCCTTAGTTGTTCATTCTTTGCTATCATAAGGGTATCATCTGTTAATTGCTCCCATCTGTTATTATTAAAAATAATATTCAAGTATCTAAATGCCTTTTTAAATAGTGGTAGGGATAGTGAAGGGCTGGGTCAGAAGTAGTGCTCTAGAACAAAGATGTGTGAGCACTCTTTAACGTGCAGTAACCCTCTCTTCATTTAGTTTTGGTCTGATAAAGCAAGATAAGCATGTCACTCCAAAGCAAATAAAACTGAAGTAGCTTTTTCTTTTTTTCCAAGAAATGCCTATCAGAGCAGAAAAGGACACAAGTAAAATGCCCCTAGCAAGGGAGTGCTTGAGCTGTACCTAACATTTCTGTCAACTTTGGGAATTCCACCCGTCTCTCAACATCTTGTCTGACATCGACACATTAAAGAATTTGAGAACAAACTTGCTTTTGGCTTTCTGATGTTGCATCTAAAACTGGATGACTGAAGGCAAATGAGCTTCAGCTCTTACTTCTGTTCTCTTCTGCATTTCCCACCCCTTTACATGATATTTTGACCTTACCAGGCATATTAGTTTTTGAGGATAGGCAAAACCTGTTTGTGTGGTTAATACCTCAAGCTGGATAATGCAGCAAAGTGAACATAGTTATTATAAAACTGACCAAATTTTTCAATATCTGTAGAGCATGTGATTTGCTGCCCTTCTGTTTCATTCCATGGTGCTCTTGTAACAGTGTTTCTAAAGTTATGCCCATTCTCATACAAATGGACCAAGTGTTTCTGCAATAGTGCTACTAAGATTGCTTGCTTGTGTTTTCAGTTGCTCAAATATTGCTGTATTTTTCACAACTGAATTGCATCTCGCACATCTCTTAGATCCCTAATTTCTCCTAGAAGTCCATTGGGTAGTTCACTTGACAATAAAATGGAATACCAAAAATCCAGGGTTTTTAAGACTGTGTCCTAGACACTGCCCTATTTTTACAGGAATGTTCTGATTCTTAGTGAACCATTTAATGTTAAAACAGACCTGACTTATGCTAATGAAGCTAAAAAATACTGAAATATTTACTGGCTTTTAAAATTCATTCTTGCTGTTTTGTGCTTATTGCATGTTTGCTGTAGCCTCATAAATTGACAAGTAAGGCTTCAGTGTTGAGATTAGAATAGTGAGACCTTTGAGTAAAAATCACACCTTAAGTTGGGCCTTGTGAAGTTGGCTCTTATGTGAGGCAACTCAGCTGTTACAATAGTTTTTGATGGAAGTTTTTCTACTCTTAAATAATTGACTGCCTTTTGATGGTGGCATGCTATAGGATATACTATGAAAATTCCTGTTCTGAAGGCTGCAGTGAAAGCAGCTTGTTAATTTTCAATTCACCTAAACTCATTACTCATCAAGTCAGAGCCTAATTTTTGCCCCAGTGACTTAATACAAAGATAGAGTAGGAATGATGTGGGTGAAGTACAAAAACCACTGGCCAGGTTGAGTCTGCCCTTGCTGTGAAGCAAAGAAGCTTTTTTCAGTAGCTGAAAATTCTGCATTTTCTTTTGGAACTGGCATATGTTACTGTTTATTTAATTCCTGTCCTTCAGAAGAAACATGTCTTCTTTCCTTAATCAACTAATCTTTCCTTAGGTATTGGGAGGTGCACCCTAAAAACTACTATGGCATATATCTTTTTACCATGATCATTTAAAAGGCTTGTTTTCAATTTTTTTCTCAAAAAATAGAAAATAATTGTTGCTATTAACAGAGATGCGTTTAATTAGATGACTTAAAGCCATAGGTAGATGACAAATTGGGCATCAGGGTTAAAAGCAATAAATGCTGGAAGATGCACTAATGCAGTACTTTTTGATTTCTTAAGATAACACACTCCTGCTTCCCCTTTCTACAACCAAGAAGAGCTTACACTCTGATGGAACTGAAGAGAAAGCTGTACCTCATAATATGGAAAACTATTTCCTTTCCAAAGGAAAAAGCTCTGATCTCAAAAGGCGTCTCTATGCTGCAAATCTACGGGCTCAAGCACTGGCTGAACTGGAAAAAAACTATCAACTAAAGAGCAGACAAATCTTGGGCATGCGTTGAAACTGTAACAGATACATTTATCTTTGAAAAGAAGATTAAATGTATAGGCAGATACTTGTGCCTCCCTCTCTTAAGCTAGAACCTATTGAGAAATTATTTTGGCAGTTTTACAAACTCTTCGTTTATGACAGGTAGTTTATGATAAATGGATAAGATACTATATGATGAAAATAGGTACTTTTGATACCAAATAAAACAAACTGAATTAATTGTATTATTAAAGAAAAATATATTGGTCCTCCTGTTTACCATACTTTACTCTTCTGAAAATATAAAGAATGAATATATATAAATTATTTGTTTAAAATCTGATGTGAAAAACTTTAGGTGAAAAATGTACAGAGATTTACAGTCTGTAGGTTAAAATGTTGTATGTAATGCACAGTTGTTGATAAAGGAAGTGTTTATATTCTGTATATGTGGGAAAACAGTGCCTTCTTTTCTGCACTTGTAAATATTTTTTAACAAAAGAGCACAAAGATTTTATCCATCTTTTCCTACTAAGTAAGTGCTCTATCAAAGCAGGTTGCTTTTAACTTTATGTTTTGACTAATGTGTGGGATGGGTCAGAATAATGTAACTTCTGAGTTTATATTCCTTTCTGCCTGAGCAGCTGAATGCCTTGTCCATCCTCCTACAAGGCCTGTGCCAGGGCAGGGCATTTGAAATAGCACCTTCTTTGCCTTGCCTTGAAACTGTGCTATAAACTGATGCCCTGAGACTGCTGTCCAGGACGGGACGCCATCCAGTGTATTAGCATCTGGGTTTTGGGGTGGGCCAGTTGTCCTTTAAATAGTAAATCCTTATGTTCTTGAATAACTTGTGGAACCCAACAACAGATCTGCTCTAGCAGACTCTTAACAACCCAGCATAACTTAACATTTGCTTGTGGAGTGGTTGCTGTTTTCACCACAACCTTTGCTTAAAAGAATTAGACATGACTATTTTGTTTGCTGATCTAAAACTACCAACATTTTGGTGGTCATTCCCTAGCAGTAGGTGTGGTGGGAATGTGCCCATGTGGATCAGTGCAGCTTTCCTCTGCATTCTTTCGTATTTCTGAAGCTGCTCACATGTATGTGGAGGGTAAATTCCTGCCTTGTCACCATGTTTGCACACTCAGGTTTTTCTGTTCTGTGCCTGAATCACTGCGTTGCACTGCAATACAGTTCTGGCCTTCATGTGGATCTTTATGGCTTAACCCATAAAACATTAAAGGGTAGGATACAGTGGTGTTGTCAGTACAACTGGAAAAAAATACAAAGGATTCAGTAATGTTTTGTGTATCAGTGAAAGGAGGAAAACAGGCAGCCAAGAAAATGAATACTGATTCATGAGAGACCATATTCATAGAGTCACAGAATGGTTTGACTTGGAAGGGACCTTACAGATCATCTGGTTCCAGCCTCACAGCCAGGGACAGGGACACTTCACTAGACCAGGTTGCACAGAACTCCATCCAGCCTGGCCTTGAACACTGCCAGGCACCATCCAAGAAACATCCATAATTTCTCTGGGCAATCTGTTCCAGTGCCTCACCACCCTCACAGCAAGAACTTCTTCCTAGAATCTAGTCTAAACCTACTTTCGGTCAAAAGCCATTCCCCCTTGTCTTGTCACAACATGCTCTTGTGGACAGACTATCATCTTTCTTGTGGGCTCTGTCCAGGTATGGGAGGGCCACAGTTAGGTCACCCCAGAGCCTCCTCCAGGCTGAACAATCCCAATACTCTTAATCTTACCTCACAGGGGAGGAGCTCCATCCCTCTAACCCTCTTGTGAAAGGGCTGGCACTTACAAATGTTTCTTCCTTTAACACAACCAAGGCAAGAAAATGGCTTGAGACCATTTTTTTTCTCTTGGGACACACGTTTCTGTATTTAAAAGTAAAATGTTTTGAGAGAGCACTGTCTTCGGCATTCCTCTTCCTTTAATACTCTAGAACCTCAAGATGGCACTGTTGCCTTGTCATTCATAAGAACACCCTCTATCATACATACATTCAAAATCTCTTATTTTCATTTATTTTTACCTGGTTTGTTTTAAGAACGTTGTTGCAAGATGCTGACTTTCTTTGGCTACGGATGCTTTAGTACTTGCTGGTGCAATTAATTATAATTATCTCCGATTTGCCATTTTGCATCTTATATGCATGCATTATAAAAATAGCTGAATCAAAGTCCTGCTTAACAACTACACTGTTATGAATCCTAAATGCTACAGAGTGTGCAAACTGTATCAATCACAGTGGCAGTAATAAATGAGCACAGCTTAGGTTACAACTGTAGCATTAAGCTGTTTAACTGTATTCCTTCCAGCGTCTTCTTGAAGTATTATCACTCTAATATGATAAATGCAGTATTTCTTGAGATTTTTGAAATAAGAACTTCCTACCAGTACGTGTCAAACATAGTAAAAGGCATCCTGGAGATGGTCTTCATTTTCTCTCAGGATTTCTGCTTTGGAATACTGAAATTCACGTTTTCCTACAAGGGCGTTATTGTTTTTCCAACAGAACGTGTGCAGCATTGGAATCACACTCAGGATGCAATTTTCAAACATATTCAGGAAATAGAACATTCACAAATAGAACATTTATAGGAATGGTGACTGCTTATGGAGTGCTTCCAAAACATTGCCATCATGCTGATGGATATACTAATGTCTTAGGGAAGGGAAGTGTGTACATATAGATATGGTACAGCTTAAGACTTATAGGATGATAATAATGGTGTACACTGTGGAATGTTGTGAGAGAAATTAATTACTGTTTAATACAGGAGTTTTAATAATATGATTAGTTGTGAGCACCTCTGAAATTGCAGAAGTTTTATATGCACAGAAACATAAAGGATAGCCTGGAGGGGAAGTTGCATCATCTTTGAAAAATACAGTCCAGTCTCCTGGTTTTCAGCAGTTATGCCCTGTCCCCTCTGCAGCCACTTGAACAGCACTTAAACAGTGGGAAAGTGCTGGCCAGCTGGGCACATAAGAAACTTAATGGAAATCAGACATAAATATAGAGGACCATCAAGCTTCTTCATAAAAGTGGGAGATGCCAATTCTGAGTCTCTGTCTCTTTGGTCCCTGTGGCAAATGTGGACCCTGTACCCTAGAAGTGTCTTCTCTACAGTGGTAAATCTGCATTTCTCCTCCTGTGGCAGACTTTGGCTGCTGCTCATCACCCATTTCAACAAAGGGATGTGGAAAATATTTGGGGGGACCATGATGCCATCAGCGGAACTGATGCTGTGCCAGAGATCCAGTATCCCCTGCACAGGGTGTTAATAGAGTCTAGGTGTAATAGCACTAAGCACTCCAAACAGAACCTTGCTAGAGTCCAGCTCTGCCTGGCCATTTTGCAGGGGCCTACAGGTGGAAGATGAACAATTTGGGCAGGGGTTGAGCTGAAATGGCATTTTGCCACTTCTGATTTCCTCTAAACTTTCACAGGGCGTGAGACATCCATCCCTGCAACCTGCTTGCTTTTCACATTCACACGTGTGTGCCTGGGTGGCAATTCAGGGTGACTGAAGTGGCTGCTGCAGTTTGAAACAGGGGCTCTTGTTTCCTTCTTTGGGTTGCCTAACCCCCTCCAATAAGCTGGTGAGAAAGAACAAAAAAGATTGCCTTGGAGGAAGGGGACCAAAAGCATAAAGTTTATTTTTAACCATGAATAAAGTGTTTAATCTTCACAAAAAGTGTTTTCTCCTGACCCCCTTACTTCAGACTCACAGGCTGAGTGATGATGTGATGTGGTGAGGTGCTAGCACTCTGGGGAGAGGAAGGGAAGACAGAAACTGCTGGTCAGTGGAAGAAAACTCCTGTCCACCCTCTCCCAGTGTCCCCAGTGCCCCCAGTGCTCAGGCCACACTGGGGCTGCTCAGAGTTGCACCCAAGCATCCTAATGGATTCTACATTTTGGAGAAGAACAGAGTGGAGGGATATCTGTCACCTTCTCCAGATGTGCAAGAGTGGGCTGCTTGTGTCCCAACACTGGTATTTGCTCTGTGCCACGGAGCCAGGTACCCACCCTGAGACTCCTGTAGCATAAGGAACAGCCAGCCCTGGATGCTGCCCTCTTTGTTGTGACAGGAAGGGGCCCACAGACCATGGCATGGAGCAGGATGTCCAGGGACAGGATGACCCCAAATGGCCATGGTAGCAGTGGAAGCAGATCCGCTCTGGAGGGCTGTACCTTGGCATTCCTGCGGGACACAAGCAGAGCTCATCCAGGGGATGCTGCTCCCTCTCAGCCCCTCCTTTGTTCGGGCATCCCTGGGGATGTGAGGACACACCCACTGCCTTCTCACCAGCACCTGGGCATCCCTGGGGATGTGAGGGCACACCCACTGCCTTCTCACCAGCACCTGCTCGTGTTCACAAACTCTGGGTTGTGAAGGAAAGCTTGTGGTGCTGGAAGAGGGCAGCTGAATAGGGAAAACCCTTCCCTTAACCCCCTATACCTGTGTTGGCCAAGAAAATATCATAGGCCAAAGCTGTAAAAGGGAGTAGAACAGCCCAAATCCTCCTGTGACTGAAAACAAAGCCAGAATCCCTGCTCCTCCAGGACACCCCAGAAGTCCTGAGCGCTCTCTGGATGTTCCATCACAAGCACAGAGCCCTTGGGGAGCTCGAACCTGTCCAGCAGCCTCATGATGGCCGCGGAAGCCACAGGAGGACACCGTGAGGAGCAGCACCGGTTCCAGGGGAGGGGGAATGTGATGCCACCAGGGGGGCTGATGCTGTTCGGGGGTCCGGATCCATCCCCCACACCCCAAAGGGATGTCCCGGTGTCCCCCTGCCCGGCCCCGCAGTGCGCGGCATTGCCCGGGCCCGGACGCTCCCCGGTGACCCCGCAGCATCCCGGGGAGAGCTGGCAGAGGGAGGGCATGGGAGGGATGGGAGGGATGGGCGGGATAACGAGAGGAGAGCAGGCAGAAAACCGCTCGGGAGAGTCACTGCTGCTGATGCTGCAGATGCTTTATTGGTCACTTGCTTTTCTAAAAATTCTTGTTTTTTCAGTTTATATTCAGTTTGTATTCCGCTTTCCTGGAAGTGGAGTAGCCCTTGCTGCCGAGGTTAGTCTAAGCTCAGCATTATTGCCGTGATTTGCAGCGTTTACGTGTGGCTTGCCATGTTTGCATTGCCTCAGTGGCATGCGAGACTCCCTGTCAGGGAGATTGATCCTAAAGCCTTTCTGTGGGTCCTGCCTCTGCATCCCTTACCGAGCTGGTTCTCCACATCTTCAGCTTGGGAAAACTCACAACTTTCTTGAAAAAAACCCCAACACATCCCAACCAAAAACCCCCAAACCAACCAAATAAAACCAACCCAAACCAAAAATCCCAACCAACCTAAAAGAGCCACCTCCCTCCCCCCTCAAACCCCTCACCTTTAGAAAGTGGGATCGAAGAAATTACTAGGCTGTAGTGAAGTGCTTTGAGACCTGTACATACTGAATAATGCTATTTAACTCCTCCTAGTTAGAAGATAAGATGCACTGTATGTAAACAATTGGTACAAAGTTAGAGAAAAACTGTGCATGTTTTGCATGGATTTATTGTTGTTATTATTATAAAAACATGTACTACCAAATATGCTGCCAACTTGAGTCCTAATCCAGTATCCCACAATATCGGACTGTGAATTAATATTTTTTAGTGATCTTACAGTAGAATCACCAATTGTTCTTTTACAGAAAATCAGAAGTATCGACAAGGAAAGCACTGAATAACAACGAGTGTTTGCAGTGGTGAGGACAGTTTTCAGTATATGCAAACACAGAATTGTCTCCTACTCTCCTTGTTAGTAACCAAACACAGAACAATGATCCTCTTCCCCCATTTACAGGCTCATTCTCCCTGGTGACTCAGCCTGGAAGAATAGGAGCTGCTCACTTCTTTAATGCCAGGAGGATCCTTCCAATGCTGTAAATCCTCCTGCGCTGTGCCAGCTCCAGCAGTGCTGAGGAACAAGACAGGAGCCGAGCCTCACACCTCATGTCCCCAAATGCATTAACACCCACGAAGTGGGGTCCCTTCCTGTCCTTGGCAAGTAATAAGTAATAATAAATGCATGAAATAAGCATGAACATAATATACAATACATAATACATAATATTATATTTTGTGTATAAATATATAGAATTTACATGCAAATATTACACTATAAAATATAACATCTAATAAATACACGTACGTAATGTAAATATATAATATAACAAAGAATTAAATAAATGCATGTATTAGACATTTCTCAGCCTGGGAGTTATTCTAAGGAAATTCCTATTGAGGCCTTGCATTACCTGGCAGTGAGGTTTTGGTCTGTTTTAAGCATGTAGCTAGAAGAAATAACCCCATGCTGATAAGTTGTCTTTGCACAGCTACTGGGTCCCTCTCTACACACCAACATAGGCCACAAGGTAAACTGAAAATGTCTCTGTGGCAACATCCAACCTTCTAATTTTTTTACTTAGATCAAGCTCAGTAGCTGATGAGAGGAAACTCACCCTGAATTAACAGGATGAGCCTATCTGGATGTGCACTCAGTGCTCTGCTTCCTCACCTAGGTTTGTCAGAGTAGTGTTGCTCTTGCTTATGTGTTTCATGAAGTGGTTACTTCTTCAAGAAAGAGGAAGGATAATTTGAGGTAATTTTACATAGATTACTGAGTTTTATGTGTTTCATGAAGTGGTTACTTCTTCAAGAAAGAGGAAGGATAATTTTAGGTAATTTTACATAGATTACTGAGGAGGTATCAAAAGGCTATATTTGATATGTTTTCTGTTTTTAAAATCTTGTCTAAGCTAATTGTCTCNATATACAATACATAATACATAATATTATATTTTGTGTATAAATATATAGAATTTACATGCAAATATTACACTATAAAATATAACATCTAATAAATACACGTACGTAATGTAAATATATAATATAACAAAGAATTAAATAAATGCATGTATTAGACATTTCTCAGCCTGGGAGTTATTCTAAGGAAATTCCTATTGAGGCCTTGCATTACCTGGCAGTGAGGTTTTGGTCTGTTTTAAGCATGTAGCTAGAAGAAATAACCCCATGCTGATAAGTTGTCTTTGCACAGCTACTGGGTCCCTCTCTACACACCAACATAGGCCACAAGGTAAACTGAAAATGTCTCTGTGGCAACATCCAACCTTCTAATTTTTTTACTTAGATCAAGCTCAGTAGCTGATGAGAGGAAACTCACCCTGAATTAACAGGATGAGCCTATCTGGATGTGCACTCAGTGCTCTGCTTCCTCACCTAGGTTTGTCAGAGTAGTGTTGCTCTTGCTTATGTGTTTCATGAAGTGGTTACTTCTTCAAGAAAGAGGAAGGATAATTTGAGGTAATTTTACATAGATTACTGAGTTTTATGTGTTTCATGAAGTGGTTACTTCTTCAAGAAAGAGGAAGGATAATTTTAGGTAATTTTACATAGATTACTGAGGAGGTATCAAAAGGCTATATTTGATATGTTTTCTGTTTTTAAAATCTTGTCTAAGCTAATTGTCTCTTGGTATGGGAGGGAGAGTGGTTGTTGAAACAATGGTAGTTTATTTAAAGGTACTTGGGGTTTCACTGTAATTTCCCTGTGATGGTGAAAACATTAACCCTAATTCAGCATAATTGGAAGCAAAGGATTTCCATGGAACTGCCTTTTCAAGGCATGTGTTATAATTGGGACTTCTAATTTAGTACCCATTTCACTATTACATCTTCCTCTGTGAGTTACCAAGAAACTTTTTATAAAATTTGGGCCTAACATCATAATAAAAAGTCCATTGACCCCTCCAGTTGTTTATTAGGGTCATCTCTTTGCAGTGTATTTTTTCTGGATTTTCTGTTATATGGATCCTCATTAATGTTTTATTTATCTACTTCTGAAACATTTCCAGTGTGTGGACCTGAGTGATTGGGGCTGCTCTTGCCAGAAGACACCAGCAGCCAGGGGATAGCCAGACTGCAGGGCTGAGATACTGAGGAATGAGATGGCTTCCCCACAACCTGAAACCTTTCCATCACTGCTGGATGGATTTCAAGAAGACAGTACACAATTTAAACAGGAGTTCCTGATGTGAAAATCTCTGAGTCAGGGTTTAAAATTATGTCAAAGCCCCAGCTCCTAATGATCAGCCTTTGAGCAATAATTTCAGAGCCCATGGTTGAGATTTTCTGTAAATTTTCTTTCATCTCTTTTAGAGCATCTGCAAAGGATGGAGAATTCCTAAGAAAACATGTCCTTTTTCACAAAATAGAAATCCTACGAAGAACTATTGTAGTAAAAGCTGTTGACAAATGCATTTCCCCCATCCCCTGCTGGTAAGTCCTTTAAGTTTGAGGCGTGAGTGACATCAGCAGAATGACAGTGTGGGGGCTGCACACTCTGGGAGACATCTGCCGTGCGTCAGACACCGATGAACTGGGGTTTGCAAACTACCAAGGAAAGTTGCTGCATAGGAAAAACGAGGGCAGGATTATTGGGTTTTGTCCTTGGCTGGGAAATGCAGGAGGAGTTCTGGCCCTGTGGGAGCCATTGATGCTATTGTGGCCTGGGCTGTGCACAAAGTCCTGCCCTTTTGATTTAGAGTGTTTATTTGTTTCCAAATCTCTTTCTCCACCATCCCTCATTTCTACTCTCTCTGGGGATGATTCACTGGAGTAAAACCACATGAGTATAACACCCATCCAGGAAAAACACTTGAGGACACACTTTAAACTGAGCAAGTGTTTTATTACTTCCTGAAGAAGAATGTTTTTACAAAGTGATACCCTTATGTTTATTACAAATAATACGTCTTATAAACAAATCCTTTTAACTAAAGGGAAACCTGTAGCAACTGCCCCTGTTGCCCAGCAATCAAATGAGGCTGGCAGAAGAAAGCAAGAACTTTGGAATTAATAGAAATAACTAATTCTGACCCTGCCAATTACTTGCTTTTGATTTTCTTTCCCCTCTTGCTGTCTTTGTTCCTTCTTGACTGTCTGCTCCATTTCCTTTGTATTTTTCAGTCACACTGTTGCTTTTTTTTTACTGAAACAAACAAAACCCAGAAAATTACATTGTTTGTTTGGCCACTGTGAGAACTCTTTAGAGGAACTCTGTTCACTGAAACCATCAGGGTAAATAGATAGCAGCCCAGAAATAAGTGTGCTCAATGCAGGCCAGTATTTACCTTGGGTGTCTGCATATTCTTTTGATGTGAAAGGAGTATTGTGCTGTCCTCGGTGCTTTGCCACAGAAGCCTTTCTCCAGCAGTAAAACTGAGAAAGCAGGTTTAATCATTAGCTGGTTTGCACCTTGGTGGCTTCAGAAGGCTGTGCGGAGAGACTTTGCAGATCACAGCCCTCAGGCACACCCAAAGGCTGTGCAGGCAGTCTGGAAATGAAGAGCTGGAGGTGACCATTCCCCTTGCAAGGCTCCAGCTGTCCCAGATAAACACTTGTGCAGGAGTGAGGAGGGGGAGCTGCAG
>WBNQ01069348.1:0-39928 GCA_013401375.1 Spizella passerina | reverse complement strand
CACCCAGGGACTCCAATGCTACAGAAATGGACTTCTTCTTCAAGGCCTCTTTTAGGAGCAGATTTCCCACTGCTGAAACAGTAAATTCAGTTTTGTCTTTCAGAGACTCTTTGGAAATGCTTCTCTCCCACACAGCTGCAGTTTCCTGTCCTTTCTGTTACCTACCTTTGCTAATCCTAGCTCTGTGGAGTTGATACTTGTTCAGAGGTTTCTGCAACCCAAAAATGCCAGTCTTTCTGGGAAATGAAGAAATTTAAGAAGACAGAGCCAGTAAATTTTGGTTACAATCCTAATCCAAGATGGAAATTCAATCCATGCACTTTAATCTTCTGTAAAGTAATACTTAATATTCATCTCCATATCCATAGTTACATTTGTATGCTCTGAATGTCTCCTCTAACATACTTCTAAACTTGTCATTCTAAGATATAAAACCTTTTTGAACATAGATGGTACAATAAAGACTTTCTAAAGATAATTACAAGTTCAAAGACTTCAGTTAGGGCAGAAATTCCTCAGTACAAGCAAATGGATCCTCTTAATTAGTCACTAGATAAATGCACGAAGAAAGTTAGAAAGGCTGGAATCTCAAGATGGAATTTGGAAACACAAAGCAAGATGGAATATTCATTTCCTCTGAAAAATAAAAAGTTGTGTGCCTTGGAGGCTGCCTAGCAGGGATAACTGAAATTTAGGCAAGGAACAAGGATATTGTGCTTACATAACAGTACTTGCATAGAAATTACCCATAAAGACCCAAGGAGTAAAAGGTGCTTCAAAATCTGGTGGAAATGCAGATTTAAAGGGATGACTTGGAGCAGCTCCTGAAAACTCCTGTGCCCAGACATGAGTAGAAAGCTGGATGTTAGCACAGGAAGTTTCCTTGCCAGGGCAGCAGATTTTGCACTCTCTGTAACTTTAACAGCAGACTTACATGAAGTTAAAGCCTTAAAAGTGAACCCAGGTTTTGGCTTATTTGTTTCCTTTTAAGCAATAGCCAAGAAAAAACTTGTAATGCATGCATCATTTTCCATAGTATTGAAACAGGCAACAAATTATTAATGTTTATATAAATAAGAAACAGGTTGGAATCATACTCTTCTATGGGTTAAGAACTAAAATGATCAGCATGAAGCACCCTCATCTCTCAGTAAATGGAGCACAGATAAAGGCTGCATGTGTTGGCACCATGCTATTTAATCATCTTCCACTTGAGCATGGGGGCTTGGTGAAATAAGCAGTTAGACTGATAAACAGAGGACCTCTCTCCGACTGTGCTATGCACCCAGAAAGAGATGGCCTGTTGGATAACCAGTGCCAGATCTAAGCTAAGGTTACAAACATAGTCATAGGTTACCCAGGAGAGGTTACTGCCAACAGAGGAACTTCATCCCCAGTCTCAGAAATCTGATGTCTTATTTTTGTCTCAAAAGGGAACTTATTATATTGGGGTTTTTTTAATAAGATGTCACATTGGTTTAGAATTTTTCTCTGTGTTAAATGTACAGAACAGAATTCAACATCGGGGTTCCTGTAGAAGACTAGAGTGGGGTTTGCCATGTTCACTCTTATTGAGGGATTATGGAGTAATGTTTTCACCAGAATTATGCTTACTCTCATTGCACATAAACACATATTTATGAAATGAATTAGAAGCACTTCAGTTCAGTGCTTACTGGGAATTGGACATAGTGATTTGTTCAAGCTCATTTGGCATTTTTTAAAAAAGTTGGTTTTCTCTGAGCTTTGCTGCTTTTTCTTTTTTCTAAATTAAATAATAATAAAATTTTCATCTACAGGAGCACTGACAATTTAGTCAGTAGAATTTTTAAGTATTTTAGGTGCAGATTAAAGCAGACTATTGGGCTATAAATCAATCTAATATTGTAATTGCCCTTCCCATTCAATTGTTTATTGTTTCTTGGGCATCAGTTACACATCAAAGATGTCTCTTTTAGGCATGGACACAATGGCTTCTAGATATTTTCTATTAATCCAATTAATTTAAAATCAAGGAATAAAAAATTATTATCCAGAGTTCTGAAGTACATCTTTCTGCATTCTGTCAAAATGCATGTTGCATATTGGTGTATTTCTCAGTGGCCCATTTTAACAGAATCTCTGAGATTTCTTGTCTTTTCAGTTCTATCCTACTTATGTATTTATACAATTCCTATTATGACATCTCACTTTGAGTCATAATCTAATATTCTAATTAAAGTATATTCAGCATCAATCTTTATATGAATACCAAGTGGTGGAATATTAGCACTTTATTATGGCTTTCCAACCATTCCTATTGCTTTTTATCATAATCTCATCCAGCTTTTTAACTTCTCCCAGTGGACTCTGGTCCAAAGAGATATATAAGATGTGACAATATTGACACAGTCAGAGAGCAAGATTTTTTTGTAATGACTGGATGTTTAATTGTTAGTGAAAGGAAAATATTTTGAATATTTGGGTACTCACTGTGAGTTTGTCTATGAAATCAGGAATAATTATGTCTGCAGAGGACCTCAGAAGAGGATGCAAGGACTGTGAGCCTTTTGCAGGCTCTTCTAATGCATCATATAGTAACAATACTGAAAAAATTATCCTGAATTAAATACAAAAATGTAATCTTTGTTCTCTGTGTTTTCTATGCATCTGCTGTTCTTGTGCTCCAGATCTCTTTCCTAGAATTTCTACTTGTCCTATGCCCCAGAAATATTTTCTGTAATATTGTATTATGTTTAGCATTACCATAAATATAGTTTTGAGTAAAAACCACTTTTTTTGTAAATATTTGTGAACTGTTGAAAATCATTCAGCTCATCCCAGTATCTGTGGATTCAGCTGGAAGAATGAGGTGAGCGTAACATTGCAGTGGCAAATAATTCACTTAAAGAATACAATGTATATGCTTCAGAGGTACAGATATCTCAATAGAATCCTGCATGTGTCTGTCCTTTCAACAAAAGGGCAGGTATTTCCATCACATGGAAATTGGTTGGCAAAACTAGTTCTCTGTGAGAACGGGAAAAAGGGACAGCATGGCTGATTTTGTCAAGGGCAAAAAGAGAGAAAAGGGCAATGCAACAAAAAAAAATACACTTAGGCATATAATTTAAAAGATTTGAATGATCCTTATCTAGTTAAGAGTGATAAATGTAATAACTGTGAAAAATAAACATGAGAACTCATTTAAGCTTTTTATTAAAACCACAAAAGTTTGACTTACCATAAGCTATAAAAGATGGCATTAAATCATTAGCCTTTACAAATTGCCTGTTGTGGTTTCTGAGATACTCCTTTCTCTCCTAGTACTCTGATGAATTGTGTGCAACTCCAGGAATTGATACCTGTAAGCAAGTTCCAATGTCAGACAGAAAAAGAAAGTAAAATATAAAGAAAAGTCGTATGTTACTACAGTGAGAAATCCTGTTCACCTCAGTGGGTCTCATCATAGGTGTGTAGGTGGTGAGATCTGTCTCTAAAGTGATGCTGTGCTACATATGAGAGTACAGCAGACAGTTTAATAAATGGGCTACATCAAGTCAGTTCAAAAATGTTCTGTGGAGTATAGTCTATGTACCAATAAAAATCTCCACTATTTTTTTTTAATTCCATTAAAGTAGCACTCTACCTCCAAATATTTATAGAGATCAAGCAGACTCACTTCAGGACAAGTCCTTCATACATACCAAAGGGACCTTTCCTGCAATGTAAACAGTTGGCATCTGCTGAACTATAATCCCTAAATCAGAAACACAAATGTTTGGATTAACAAAAAATGGAAAGCTTCATTCTTTATTGTTGACCTCCCAGCACATATTTTTTCACTTTTGGTGTTGTATGCATGACCAGCATTCTTTATTCAGGACTGGAATTGCAGTGACTTTTTGGCATAGTGACCACAAAGGACAGTGGTGATTAAATTCAAGCAAGCACAAACCCTCAGTGATGTTCACTGACTTCAGAAGATTTGAAATCAAGCCTTCAGTTCAATGGTACACATGTGATGCAGGATGAAGCAACTGAGATTTGATACCCTTAAGAATCAGTTAAATAAAAGGATATTTATTTTACCCCTTTGAAAGAGCATATTGATCTGCAAAAGGAGGAACTTGAGGAAATATAAAATACAAGCTTGTGAGTACCATTATTGAAATCTATTTTGTTTCATACACAGAGTTTTAGCATCCCACTGCACCAGGGACTGTGTTCAATAATTGTTAAGTGAAAACACTTACCAGACCTGGAATTGTTGTCTGTCATATGTAGAGTGCATATATATGTAATACAGAATGAATGCGTACAGAATATTGCATTGTACAAACTAGAGCTTTAATAATGAGTGAACTGCTTTAATAGGAATGCTGAGGGAATGAAATTTTAAATTATTTTCCAAAGTAATGTATTTTTTGATAAATAGTGGGGTTTTTTTCTTGAAGAGATTAAATACACAGTTATTGAAAAGCACTGAAAAGTTGGAGAAGAATGAGAATGAACTTGTAGGTGTTGGTGCTGAGAGCCAGGGGCACAAGCAGCAATCTTTGAATGTCTGCCTTTTCTGGTTTGTGCTGTGGCTTTAGGCTTTATGGATCCCAGTAGGATGAGCCACAATGAAGCTGGTGTTTCATGGATTTCAGTCTTACTCTTCCCAAGCCACACTCCAGCCACTGCTTCCAGCCTCACACCAGAGTCTCCAAAAGTTGTTGGAGCTTTTGCAGGTCCATAGCAGGTGGTGAAAGAGCTGAGTGCTCCAGGTCAGCCTACCTGGTCAGGGGCTTTCCTGCAGCCTCTGCCCCTAAGGGTGGTGGGTTGGTGACTGCAGCTGGGTCTGGCAGGGGCATCTCTGAACCAGCACCTCTGCGGAGCTCGAGGCGCTCACCAGCTGCTGCCTTGGGCAGGATGACACTTCCTCTCAATTCTGCCTAGCTTTACACACACTCATGGCAGGTGCTCAGTGAACACTCATATTTTTCTTTTTTGGATTTCACAAATCTATTTGTCTGGGAAGTAAATTCTAAGTAAGTTTCAGGGAAGACTGGAATTCTCCACCTTAAAAGTGTTTGATGCCTTGAAACTAGTACAAAACAATAAAAAAATAAAATCAGTAAAAGTGCAATTTTAATTGTTTCAATAAGTTCTTTCAAGTTGTATTTTCATGTAATTAATTTCTGAACAGTGGACTTCATTATACTCTGTAAGAAAAAGGGAAGGTTTTTAAATAAGGTTGCATATTTTAGGTCTGTGCATTAGAATTTTCATATGACTTCAAAATTATCAAAATAATTACTTCTTGTCTATGCAAACATGAAGGGTTTGTCTTCATTCCTGCTCTGTCATAACAAATCCAAAATTCTTGGCAGTATAAGAGCACGCCCTGAAACCTATTGTCAATATTCACCTGTTTCTCTTTTCATAAGAGAATGTGATTTTATCAGACATCTATCCAGCTACCAGAAAAGCTGATTCCTATGGGATACATATATAGTTTATGTCTTAAGAGAAGAGACTCAGCTACTTATTTTTTTGAGAAAATTGCGCAACATTTCAAAAAAACAAGACTTTAAAAAGCAGAAAAGAAACCAGAAGGGAAAAAAAAGGCAAATATAAGAAAAACCTTAATGTTACAATCCATTGATAAAAATGGATTAGTTATCATGGGTTTAGCTTATCTTAGGAAAAATATTTGGGGACACAAAAAATATGTCATAAACACAGTGAGATCTTCTGTCATGCAAAATCCTTATCCTTTTTTCAAGGGCCTGTCAAGAAAACTAGGTTTACTACCTAAATTTTATTTTTCAAAGTAAAAGATAGAACGTTCTGAAAATCAAGCTGTCACTAGTTAATGCTGTCACAATAACATGTCAATTTTACACACTTGTTCAATTGGACTTCACTTTTCCTTCCTCCTCATTTCCAATGACGTTTGTTCATTTCTTATTCTCTGGGCCCTTTCTTCAGAGTCCCATGGAAACAAAACATAAAATCAATGATGCCAAAGTTTATGTAGGTTTAATATTGGGATGAAAAATGAAGGTGCCTGGTCTTGCTGTCAATAGAATGTATTTGTGTAGTTCTCCATGTAGCTCTTTGAATAGGGTGAGTGACAGCAATCTCAATCTGAGAAGAGAAGGAGCCTTATGGCCATATTGTATGGGTGGCTGGTTTTATAATAGCCCAAAATAAAACATTAATTTTCCTTAAACAGATTCAGATTACCAAATGTAGACAGGCAAAGAAACTATGCACAGTGCTGTGGAGTTCCAGGCTTTTTTCCATGTACTGCCCTGCTAGGAAAGCATGCCAAGGATTGTAGTTTATCAAGAAAGAGGAGAAATGTTTCCTCCAAGGAATCTTTGGGTTCAGCAGGAAGTTCTCATGGTTCCTGTAGTCACTTGAGGTTAGATTATGGTAATTAATTCATATATCTTGTCTTTAATGCCTCCAATAAGAATGTCCTCAAAGACAACCACAGGCAGAAGGGAACAGCTGATGTGCCACACAATTAGTTCAAATATGTAGACACTAGAAAAGGTTGTAAATTCACATTTCAGTCACTTTGTGTGTGTGTGTGTGCATTGCCTGGCTAACCACATGTGCATCCACAGGGATACAAGATCTCAGGAAGGATCTTAAATTACTTGTTTTGGCTTTGCTTCTTCCTTTTGATATTGAGCTGTCTATATGAATTCAAAGTGAGAAAATAGTTAATACCGGATCTATTCATTGTAAACCCTTCCTGAATGATGGCTTGCCTTCTCCTGGCATCCAGAATTGTAGCAGAAAACAACTGGTATAACCTGCAGCTACAACTACTTCCTGCAGTTCAGCTTCTTTTCTAGGGAAATGTACTTTTCCTTAATACTGATGTTTAGGCTCAGAAAAAAAAATATGTATCTGAGAAAAGTTATACATGGAACTTCAGGCTGTTACTTCTCTGGATGATACTTACATGTTTTTCCTACAGAGAATCATGTGAATTGTTACCTATCATTGCATCCCCATGTTCATCTCTTAATACTTGTCAGTAGGAGACACACCACTTAAAAGAAATTTGCTGCCCAGACTGGGCAATTTCCTTGTCACAGCAATATATTTTTTTTTCTTATTTCGTCTTGTGGTTTCATAAGTGCTAACAGATTCTTACCCAGTGCTTTTTAAAATGCTTAGTGATCCACACAGACAGAAAAGGTAAACAACAGCTAAGCAATTGGTCTGACAGATAGTGCAGTCCCTCAGGAGGCATTCATAACATCCCCAACACTGAGTTATTCTCTCTCAGGAGCACCATTAGCAGTTATTTCATCACCACTGTGTCTGTAATTCTGTAGCAGCAGTCCCAAGGCTGGCCGGTTCTCCTCAGCAGAGGTTAAACTGTAGGCAAAACCGCTTCACTGTTAAAAAGAAAGTAGAAACCAGCCTAAAGTGTTAAACTTCCAGTTTAAAGTCCCATTAATATGGACACTTACAGATAAAATAATCAAACTGTGAACACAAGGGAGTAGTGCATTGACTTATTTTTAATTGTGTAAAAAGGGACAGCTTGCATCTAATTTTTTGCTTAGATTAATAATTCATTTTGGTTTAAGTATGTTTTGATCCTGAATTATTCAGAAAAATAATGGTTTTGAGAAGGACACAGTGTCATTAGAAATGTAAGTTGGATATGAACTATGAATGGGATGCTATTTGATGACCTATGTAATCTTGGTAAGAGTAAATAGGTAAATAGTATTCAGAAATTGACAGCTTTTTCACATTTGTCAAATTTACTGGAAAGCCATGTGCCTTTATAGTTTGTTGGAAAAGGTATGGAAAGTTAAAAATAGGTTCAGAAAATAATTCTGAAAATAAAAAAAAATGCAGGAAAATGCACCAATGGTGAAATACTAAATAGATTCTTAGCTATTAAATCAGTCAAGAAAAGACTGAGAAGTAACTTGACTACAGCCTTCAGGTACAGGCAAAAAGTATTCCTGACAGTAAAAAGCCCTCTCATTTAGGAGGAAGGAATGTGTAATTAGCTGGAGCCAAGAATTCCAGGCTGTTCCCCTATCACCAAATTAACAATGAGGGCTTTCAACCATCAGAGCCATCTGGATCTCTTAGAAAGATGTGCTGCATCTCATTCAGAAGCTGCAGAGGCTGATAACATTTTGGGACCACGCAGGAGCTTAGACTAAATGCATCATTTCTTCTGCCCTTAATATCTATTTCTGAATCTAAATAAAAAATGAATAAGGTTAACAGAATCTGACCCACGGTCATATATATTTTATCATTTAATTACATTTCCATTTGAGGATTATAATTCAGTTCTCTTATGACTTCATCTCTGAAACTTTTCTACTGGATACCAGAAACAGAGTATTTCTTATTCTCATGATTAAACTTTGAACCAAATAAAAGTTCTTCAGCGTGCAAGTCTGAATTGGCATGTGAAAAATTTAAACAAATATCATTTTAGCTTCTTTGTTATGAATGAAGAGACCAATCATATAGCACAACGAAGTGTTAGTATCTGTTATAGCCCTTGAGCTATACAAATGTGTGGTTTTGTTGTGATCACGCTTGATATGCTATGTCTTGACTAAATCTTATTTCATTCTGTTTCTACAGGTTAGTGAGACTTTAATCAAGAAAAAAAAAATCTGATGAACAGTAATTTGAAACACAGCATTTGGAAAGGTCAGAATGGTACATTACATCCTTATTATCCAAAAGAACAGATGAGTTTAATATCCTGGCAGCATTTTCCTGTGAAGAAGATATTAAACAAGAGCTGAAAATGGTACAAGGTTCTTGCTTCCTTTTCTATGACAAAGATTGTAACAAGATGATGGAACTACACAGAATAAATGTCTTTCTTCTTTAATGGTCCAACTGTGAATTCTGTCTAGAGTTCAAAAGCCTAAGCCAAGCAAAGAGCCAGCATGCATGCTATTTGTTTCAATTCCTTTACAACAAACACACTTTCCTGCTTACATAGCCCATTTTCCATTAATATTTTCTAGTTTTGAACATGGGAAGATATGTTAACAGAAGGTGCATAGTGCACCAAGTTTTGCTTGATATGTTGAACTACAGCAAATAATGTACTGCATCAGCACTGCTGAAAATACAGATTTTCCAGCTTCTCTTTGAATAACCTAAGAACAGAGATAATGTATTCCAACACACAGCACATGGAGTGTATCCTGCTTTGGAGAGTCTCTGAAGGTATGGACTCTTTGGAGGCAAAAGAATTTGAAGTATATCTAATAGGCTGTTTTAATATAAGAACTTTCAGAATTTCCTACCTTAAATTATTATCTCCATGAAGACTCTTCCTTTTGATTATAGGTGTAAAGGGGGAAAGCCCTTCTGGATGTTGAATTTCATCCCTAAAATACACCATCAGGGTCATGTTCAATCTTATTATGGCAACTGAAAAAGGGCTGTGCTTAAAAATGAAAAAATTAAGTATGTAGCATGCCCCTGTATTAGTTACTTATATGCAGTCCTCATAAGATATGATAAATGTGGTATTACCCACAAATGTAAGAAGATATATTTTAAAGATATAAATAATTATTAAAGAAAACATTTTATATCATTCCAAAGATAAAAAGTCTTGCAGTATTACTGGCTGAAGTAAACCTACATGGGTTAGCACATGTTCACAATTATAAATCATGTTGAACCTCTTTTTCCCACACCATCTTGAAGAAAAACTTCTCTGTGGTACATTACATGGAGCATCTTGCTGAGAAAAACCATTCTGCTTTGGTCAAGAGAGACAAAACAACCATATCCAAAATATGTTTTCAGCATCTCGACTGAATGTATAAGTATATATATTATACTTGTGAGTATATATATTATACTAGTTGGGGTTTTTTCTATTTTCTTTTTAAGTAATTTTATTTTCCACTGGAGATTGTAAGTGTATTTTTCATCCTTTGTTTTGCAACTATAAAGGAGGATAGCTTTTCAATGCATTGACAATGTGAAATCTATTTCAAAACTTCAAAGGATTTGCAAAACTACAGAAAAAATCCCTAATGGGTGTTCATTTTGTAGGTGCCTACAGAAATTAATGTTTTCTGTGTGCTTAGAAAAAGTCCAATGGATACAAGTTTCTATCAAGTCCCTTGTTATTAAGCTAATAGTCCTTGAAACTGAAATTGCTACAAATAGCTCTTTTCTTCTTCCTAACCAAACATATCAGCCATTCAATATGCCACATACAGAAAATAATTAATAAAACTATTTTTAGTTCCTAATTATTATTCAAAATATAAATCTGTGATTTGTTATAATTTTTTATCATTTATAATTGTTAAGAACTCTGACCATATATACTTTTGCTATGAAAGAAATAAAATAGTTGCAGTTGTATCCATCTTCTAAAAGATCATGTTTAGGGCATGACTGAATAGAAAATCCAGGGTTTTGAGGGGAGACTCAATGTGTAGTCCCACAAATATCTCCAGGATTTCTTAGAGAGTCAGTCCAATGTATCAGATGAAGGAATTGGGTTTTTTTATACAGTTTTTCATTCTCATGATTGTGCAAAATGTTTTTGCTGTGTCACACAGTATTTAACATGGGGAACACCTTGAATACATTGTGCAGCCTTATTTACTTCCTCTATAAAATGGATTTTTTTTCACTATGTGATCACAGTCATACTTTTTTGAAAAATTACCAAAATAATCAAGTGCATCTTATGAAGCAATACTTGAACTTTACGAGACACATCATTTTATCAACTGTTTCCAATAAATAATGTGGAGTTTGGACATTTCTATAAAGTCTTTCTTCAGTGGGGATGGTGAATATGAGTTTTGCATAAAATGTTGTGCCTATGAACCCATGAGAACATCTCCAAGTACAAGGATCATATAATCCTCTGTGAGGTACATTCAATAAATTAACAGCAGAACAAAATTGACGGACAAAAAAGATGAGGCTGATGGGAAGGTGTCATATTGAAGCAAGATCACAAAAGAGACCCATCAAAGCACAACAGGCTATGTGCATGACACACATTCCCACAAATAGGATTTTGTGCCAGGAGTTGCTGGATCATTGTAATCCCAGTAACAAGGACACTCAGACTCTGTGAAATATGGTTTAAAATATTTAAACATTTATTGTAGCTAACACTTTAAAGGAAAAAAGGTTAGCACAGATGATCTTACATCCATTCAGGTGCTGGGAAGCCCAAGTTATACACCACTGAATGAGCCTCCATGCAGGCTCAGAATCCTGTGCAGATCCTGTCCATGTAAAGGTTACCCAATATTTCAGTCTTTTGAGTTCCTGTAAGGTTTTCTTAAAACAAAATAACTCCATTAATCATTTTCACTGTCAAAGAAAAAAGGATACACAAATGGGAATTTGTTGGTGCTGCTTTAGACAAAGGCAAGGAGTTGGTGTGACCCCGTGGCAGCTGCCCACAGGCTGCTTCATTGCAATCAGGCAGCCAAGCCTGTCCTGCAGGCAGAGATGTGCAGAGCACAGCACAGACCTGGAGCTCGTGCTGTGTGCCCAGCACATTTTGTGTGCCCAGCAATCAGTGCAGGCCTGGCCTGTCTGGGACAGTGGCTGTGTGAGATAATAACTCCCCTATAGCAATGGTCTCCTGGTCAGGATCTCAGCACATGTGTGCGTGCATACCTGGTTTGCATCTGCATATAAAAACCTGCTTTTGTTCTCCGAACTGAACCGGTAAACAGTATTAAAATCTGCATACATTAAAAACTGTGCATGTCCACTGCAAACACACCTCTGTACATGTCTCTGTTTATCAAGCTGATGTTGTGCCGAAGTCAGATAGCTTTACAATTACAGAATTTATTGCCACTAAAAGGCTGTGTAAATACATTTTTGCAAGTGTGATTTTTGTGCCTGCAGCTCAAATTCTTGTTATACTTGCATTTGAATTTGTTTTGTGTTGTCACACAATGTTACTTGGTATTATATGAATAATAATCCATGAGCTAGAAAACAGACTAAAGTCAAAGGAACAAAGTCAGTTGCATTATTAAAGAGAGATTAAAAATATTTGACGTGAAAGGCATTTTAGATACGATACAGCCTGTCTGACTTGCTGATTTGCACAGAACCCACTACATCATTCAGCTCTGCTACCACCTGACAGCTGCTCAGCATCTAATGGGAAATGTGAGGGGGGTCACAGTACAGTTCATAGTGTACAGGTGCTGGCACCACAAAAATCATCATCACAACTGGCACTAATTGGCACCTTTGTTGACAGTCTTGGCAGAGAGGCCACTGACTGAATCTGCACAGAGACTTCCTTGCAAACTCTGCTAGCTTGGAATGCAGGGCTCAGCTCATCCTTCACTTAAACCATCCTTAGTTTTGCACATATTTCCTGGGAACACAGGTCCTGATGCTCTATTTGCCTGAAATGTCTGTGAGCACGGACATTACTGTGGCATCTCTCTGGAAGTGACATCTTGCACGGAGGGTTAGACGCACCTCAGGGACAGCACAGCCTGCCAACTGGTGCTGGCCAGCAGAAGAGCCTGAGAGCTTTGGCTTGGGTGGAAGAAGACAAAAGGAGATCAAACCAAATGCTGTTCTAAAGAAGAAACTACACATGACCCACATAGAGCTCCAGTTTCACACAAGATTTTCCTAATTTTAGTTATGAACTGTGATTCTGTGAAGTTCTAGTAGCCGCTTTTACTCTGTGCTTCAGTTTATTCTTTTGTATGAAGGTCCTATTATTTGTGTCACTCTCAGACATAATATGAGGGTTTGCTAACTGATCAGTGTCCTAAAGTATTTAAACATTTCTAATGGAAGTCAATAGACACATTAAATATCAGGATTCAAATTTATAGGAACTTTTGTTTCTTAATAATTCTATTAAATGAGTTGCAGGCAGTGACTATTAAATATTTCCATTTTGCATTTATACATCTTTCACACTACTGTAAATACAGCTGCATTAAATGCAGTTTCTTCTGTCACCTCAGCCTATCTTGCCCAAACCTGCAATTAAAGCTAATTTTCCTTCAGTGTATAGAAACCTGTACTGTTTGTAGGTTAATTATCAATTTATATTATTTTTTTGGCTCTGTAGACAAGTAAGTCAGTAATGTGACTAGGATTTGAGAATGTTTAAATGGTAACAAATAAAAGAGGGTGATAAGTTTGGTTGCAATTAGCAGCAGTAACTGAAGCATAGAGATGTTATTAGAGCTCATTACTACCTTTTTCCAAATTGAAAAAAGAAAGGCAAGTAGGAGGGAAGGAAGGACAATAAACAAAGGAAGTAAATAAAAAGTAGGAAGGCTGGCTAAAAAGAAAGAGAACAGTTCTAATTTCATGTGTATGGAAAAAATGTTGAATTAATTGCACATAGGTTGGCCAGTAGATGGATAAAAGTGAGGAAAAAAAAACTAGAAAAGTGATAAATGAAATCAGGCAAAATAAATCTTAAAGCACTGAAAAAAATTTATAAAAAGCCCAAGGTTTGTCTGTATCTGAGGAAGAATGTACTTCCATTAGGAACAACAAGGTCATAAGATAATATCAGCACTCAAAACACCACGGTTGTAAGATAATAGGAGGCTCAAAACACCACCAAGCAAGGGTCTGAAATTCTCCCCATTAATTTTTCACTTGTGTATTACACCTGATCCCAAGGAAATACCTTCTCATTTACATGCATCTACAAAAATGCTGGATGAAGCCACCAGCTTTTTTGTGCTCCAGTGTTAACAATGAGCAGTGGCTGCTATCCTGTGCTCCTACAGGCACTCTGGAAACAGAATATGTCATCGTTAGCCTAATGAGGGGAAAGGGGGAGAGAAATTGCTAAATGCTTTCTCTCTATCCCAATTAAAGGAGAGAGAGCAAGATGAAGAGAGGGGGAAGGCGTGCTGGAGGGAGAGCTGTGTACGTGACAGATTTCTTCCTGCCTTTAGCTGCAAGAGCGTTCTCGTTAGGGAGAACTGAAAAAGACAAGAGGATGTGGGAATACAAAGCATAAATCCTTTGACTGAAATCAGACTGTGGCAGCATGGTCCATCAGTCTGAGCTGCACATTACCTTCCAAAAATAGCTTGCTTGGGAAGGAAAGAATATGATACCAAGTACACTCTTGTCATTACTGGTCTTAAGACAAATTATCCATACAAATAGAAAGGAACAAAATTTGTCTGCCTGCTGAAAGCCTCCTTGGCCATCCAGAGTCTCCTTTCAGGATTGCTGTGGAGGGAGAGAACTACTTGTGTATGAAGGACATCTCCAGCTTAGAGGTTGCTGAGCTCACTGACAAGTGCCAACTCATCCTTTATAAAGCAAACTGAATTGATCCCATGACGTTTTGTGCCAGAAACATCAGGGCTGGTAGAAAGGATGTCCACATCCCTAAAAACATTAGGTCCCAAACTTATCCTGTATCATGGGCCTTGACACTGCCAGGTGGTTCTTCACTGGGCCCAGACTTTTTCCAGGTACCACAACAAAAATTTCCCATTACAGACAATTGCAAGCCAGCACTCATGGCCTCATGTCTGGCCAGTATAGGTTTTTCATGATTCAGAAGTCTTTGGGGGTGAGTGTGTGTTTTGGAATCCAGGTGAGCTGGGAGCTGAGGCTCCTAGCTAAAAACCATGGTGTGAAGATTTGCAAGGTTTCACTGGAGCTGAGGAGAATGTTCTTTTTCCAAACACAGAAAAGAATGTTGCATCCAGTCCCATGGCATGACACTTTACACACATTCTTATATGACAGAAGAATACCTGCTGCTTTAAACTGGACTTGCTGGAAGCATTTCTCTGCACCCACAGCTCTGCTGTTGACTCCACATGCAGCTCANATAAAGCAAACTGAATTGATCCCACCTTTCTGCCATGCAGGGACTGCATTTTAAAAACATATCCATCCCATGGGCCCCAAACACTGCTGACTGAGTGCATGTGACCCAGGGTCCATGGGCAGGTCCACAGTGTCTGCAACAGCAAAAACACATGAGGAGGCAGGTGAGGGGTGAGTCAGTGGAATATTCTTTATGCCCAGACTCTGAAATTTTACAAGACTGCATGACTACATTAAGATGCAAAGTTTTTCCATGGGTTAAAGAGACCAAAGGTAACTAGGAAGGTGGGAGTTTCTTTATTATCACATCAGCCACCAGGTCCTGATGCAATTCCAAAATTATATCCCACACTGTTCTCATTACCTGCACAATAGCCTGAGCCATTCAGTGGACAGGAGAAACTACCTTGCATCCCTATTTATATTTAGTGCTCAGACACGAGCTGAATGATAAAAAGCAGGATTGATGTGCCTAGTTTAATCCAGTCCCCAAATGTTGAATTTCCCTTACTTATTTTAAATCTCTCCACATTTCCTTGCATTCTGACTAAAATGTAGCAGCTTTGTGAGCTAAACTATAGCTGCCCTTTTACCATTTCAAGTGCCAGAAGCTTTAGCTAAGGAAAATGATTTTGTAAAGACTTACTATGCTCTGCTACTCTTACCGAGTGTAGTTCCTACCAGTACCTAAAAGGAAGCTGAGAAAGTTCCTGAGAACACCTTGCATTATGAGTCACTTGCTGTAATCATTTTTTAATTCTTTACTCCTGAGTCCCCATCCTGGGAGACCTTCTGGCTTGTTCCATCATCCAGGCATGACTGGATTAGATTTGTTTTTTCCCTGCAATGAGAACTAGTTTCTTTATTCACCACTCATCTGACATCAGAAAATAGAATGTGAATATTGGTTTGTGGTTGTCCAGAAGGAGTCACAGGGATGATTTCCCCTATTTAGGAACACAGGAAAGGAATGGAACTCTCCTGTAATGCAAACAGATGTTGGGAAAGGTAGCTTGTGCTGCTCTGCCAAGAAGAGTAGCCCAGACTTATTTTAGTGATCCCAAAGCAGCCATGTCTGTGCAATGGCAAGCAAACAGGGGATAAGGGAAAACTGCAATTAGGGTTCAGTCTCCTTAGAATATTTTTATATAATTTCATATTTCTTACTGAGTATTTATATATTATAAATATTCTAGTCAACATGAACAATGTCATAAGATTTCCTCTCAAAATTTGAAGGTTTTGGCCTTTAAGAGGGTTTTTCACATTATATTCTTTTATGTTCTTCCATGGTTTGTGCCTTAAGAATACTAAGCTGCCCAGTAAAAAACACCCAACTTACATTTATAATAGCCAATTCCTCTCTACTTTTAATTAAAAATTCTGACCCACTAAATTATGAAATTTGACCACTGTGGTTTGTACAGGGTGCTAGCACAATTAGTATACACATGACTCAGTATTTTCAGTTCCTCTTTCCTGGACTTCAAATATCACAAGATCTGAAATAAGGACATTCTTCCTGATGCTTGAGCACAAGATACTAAATTCAGTCTGATTTAGTGACAAAGCATGCCATTTTAGGAGCTATAATGTCTGTATAATAATTTGTTTACAAATGCCATCCTCTGAAATAACATATTTGAAATTAACCACTTACTGTTTCTCTTGGGAGTTTAGCACAATGGTATAATTTAAAGGACTAATGTCAGTTCAGTTAACTCCAACCCTTGTAAAACCCATCACATAACTGGCTCTCTCTAATGTTGACCATTGGCAGGTCTTTGTGCCCAGCCTGGGAATAGCTGCTTTACATTGCCCATCAATGGTCTGTGGTGGTGTGAGCAGGAAGGAGATGAGTACAGTCAGCCTTGGTATGATGCAGACACTGCTCAGATACTCCCTGGTTACTTTCCCCTTGCCTTCATATCACAACTGCTGCCAGGTCTGCCTCACATTAAGGAGACTGAAATTATTAGCTTCACACATTTTATTTTCTATTAAAAATACTGTATTCAATAGGAGAATTGTCCTAACAGCTACCAGTAAAACTACTATCCTGATCAGCAATGCCAACACAAAAGGCCAGGCTAGTCTGAATCACCAGTCAGCACTTCAGCAACATTCCAATTATTTTCATCATTTAGAATGACCAAAGCAGTATTTTGAAATTACATCTAAAAATGTAGCAGTTATTAATCAAGGAGCTCTAGCAGGCCAGATTCATGATCAGCAGAAGGGTGGAGACAGACACTATATCATTTTGATCTTACAGAGTAATTTGCTTTTAAGCACAAAACTTCTTGCAACTGAATTTCTTCATCATTTGAATGTCCAGAATAACAAGCAGACAATCCTATGGTGGTTTAGATGGCTTTTAATTCATCACAAGAAGAAAAATTAAATTAAATTGCATCTACTTCCCCCAAAACTGCTTAAATTTTTTCATTCATATACCAATTTTTTCATTAAATCTCAATTTCTCAGCCATTAGGATGCACAACAGGACCTGCAGAAGCTCTAACTGTAGCTGACCAGAGCTCAAATGAGTTGCTAACAGCTCATGTTTTGGGCTGATGTTTTCTTACAGGAAATACAAATAATTTTTTTCTTTAATTTATGGAAGACCATGGCTACAATTTTTGTTTGTAACATTCATTCATATTTTCACTATATAAAAAGCAATAATGTTCAAATGTTCTTGATAATGTGACATAAATTCTTTTACCTTTAATAGTAAAAATATTTTTTTCTTTTGAGCAATTTTTGGACTCTTGCATTCATGTGTTCTAACAGGCATCCTCTTTTCTAGTGCAGCTTAGTTATGTCCTGAGCATTGTCACTTGGGTATTTTAAAAAGAAAGACCTAATTTTACTTCATCTTATTTCTTATCCCAAGTCAAATAAATGCCTAATGGTGTTATCAGTGGTTTAAGTTGCTTCTCTACTCCTTTCAAGTTCCATGGATCATCAAAACTTTGTAACAATGCTCAATAAAATCTGGCCAAATTTACTGTTATTATCCTAAAAAAGGGTGGTCTGTAAGCCTAGTTTTTTGAGTAATGCTCATATTTTTTGTAATCTTAAACATTAAACAGAATAATTTATTTCTATGTATCAAAAATGGGATCTTTCAAGCACTGGCTTTACATAATCCTATTTCTGATTAAAGCGTCTCTCTCAGAGAAGCTAAAAGTTCCAAAAACTGCAGACCATAAAGTGTTATTTGAGGAGTATTTTATTTCTCTGAAACACACTTCAGATAAACCCTCTCCATGTAATTATCCTCACAAAGAGCTCCGGATTCTGTTTTACTTAAAAAATCAGAAAAATTGTTTAAGCTTTTCTCTGCAATAAAGACACTTCAATGCCAACAGCCCACACTGTACAAAACCCCTTAAAATATCTCCTCAAAGATCTGTAATTCACTTAGGTTCTGAAGAATGAGGAAGAGTGCTGCACATAGAATTTCTTTGGCTGTTACAGTACTAGCCTAAAAGGCCTGTCTCATCTTTGGTATCAGTCAAACAATTCTATTTGATTCTCACCACTGCTGGCAGATGGGAATGGAGGCTGCAGGTCTGGGTAAATGTTGGATTCACTGTGACACTAAAGCATCACCGTAGCTCTGGTGCTGAGAAGGAATCATGCAGAATTTCCCTGTGACTATCAGAAAGCCACTCTACCCAACAACCATAAATCATTCCTTTAGTGAGGTAGTGACACTCGGTTTTGCCAGAAGCAAGTGGACTGAGGGAAAGATCCTTCTGTGTCTGCCATCATTGAAACACTGTCCTTGTGCTCCCAGCCACCACCAGAGCTTCACCTTTGGACTGAACTCAGCAGGGTCTGTCCATGGCTCACTGGCACCCTCTACTCAGCTAATTTGAACCAGTGAATCTTCTGCTCTTCTTCCTTCCACACTGGTTTTTGAAGATACTCTTGATCTATTTTATATAGACACAAGACCTAGAAATATTCTTGCCAGAGGGTTACCTAGCATTCTTATTAATTACTAGTTGAGTATACTTCAGTTATTATGACAGGGGTTGTACAGGTGTCAGAGACCTCAAAAAAACCTTTTAAATATTTCAGACAGAAAAATCTCATCTCATTTACAGCCTCTTCTGTCAAAGCATAGATTTTGAGAAAATTCAGTCTGAACCACATGTTCATGCTTCAGGAATTTTCACTAAAACAGCAGAGCACAGCATTCTCCATGAAGCAGAAAGAGAATTTTTTTGTGGCATTCCCTGATTTCCCAATGATTTTACATAAGACTTGACTCTTCCAAGTATGCAATAGCATGCAAACAAATGAAAAGTAAATACAGTGTCCCTAAACATGATGTTTAAACAACAAAACAAAAACCAATTCAGGCCATGTTAGTAACACAGCAAACAGATGAGGAGGGGATATGTAAGGCTATGACAACAAATCAAACCATGTGTGTGAACAGATAATGTAACACATAGGAGAGAATGAAGTTAGTTGTTGGCTGCAGCTCCTGTATGATACCAAGGTGTAATTCTCCTCTTGCACCATGACATGTACATGTTATCATATTTCCTCATCTGAAAACAAGTGGATTAGGAAAAAAAGTGTCTTCCTAATAAGCACCTATGAGGAACTTGGGTTTTAAACTATAAAACGTGGGGATGAGGCATATTTTAATTTTAATTAAATCTCATCTAAATTTATGCAAAGCATTTGACACGGTTCCTCTAACTGGAAAGACACAGATTTAACAGACAGACAAAGAATTGGCTGGATGGTTGCATTCAGGTGTTGTAATATCTCCTGTCTATTCAATAAATAACTCATTTTATACATGATCTGCCATGCTTAGATTTGTGAGCTGGAATGATTTTAGGTGTGGGACACCTAGATTCAAGCTGCTGCCAAAAATCTTAGCTTTAGGCAGGGCTTGTCTGAAGCTCCAGCTTGATCCATAACAACATAGAGAAGAAATTATTTACTGTGAATGTGGTGAGGCACTGGAACAGGTTGTTCAGGGAAGTTGTGGATGCCTCATCCCTGGAAGTGTTCAAGGCCAGGTTGGATGGGACTCTGAGCAGCCTGGTCTAGGGAAGATGTCCGTATCCACAGTATGGGGGCTGGAATTTAATTATTTTTAAGNGTAATATGTATATATATAATAAAATAATAAATCAAGCCTTCTGAACATGGAGTCAATATTCTTGTCTCTTCCCTCGTTCAGGAACCCCTGTGAACACTGTCCCATACAGCTATGCCACAGCAGGTAAAAGGCACCTTCCTGCCTTCTTGCTACAGCTTTCTTCATGATTGTCAAACTCAATTTTCTTGAGTATTCGTGAGCTATTCAACACGACAAACACAGACTGAGAAGAAAAGCAAAAGTGGCACTTTTAAGAGGTATAATAGATTTACAAAGTGCAACACACTTGATCTTGAAATATTGCCACACTTTCTTACACTCATTTCACACATGGTTTTGGCCTTCTTATGTATTTGGGGGATTTAGTTTCTTAAGCAGATATTTTGTGTCTAAATGTAAGGATGCGCTTTAAAATTTTTACATGAAAGTTTACATTTTTAAAGTGTTTGGTATTGCTATGCTTCTACTTTTTCTCCATAAGAAAACACTGAAATTTATTTTAAAGTACATTGCATTTAGAATGAGAATTAACTTCACTGTGTCTTTTCTCAGTAGGTTGTCTAATGCCCCCTAAAAATAAACTGGAAATTGCTACTGACACAGCTGAAGAAGATGAAAGAAAAAAACATTGAAAACATTCACCCCATAGCAAGATTCAAGAACTAATGTATTAGAGTATTCACAACCATAACATACTGTTATGCTATATTGAGGACTCTGAAATGCAGTCTTAAATAAGCAGTTATAAACCTTTAGTTGGTTCAAGGAATCCTAACAATGGGATACTGCATGAATGATAAACAGCCAAGCCAAAAGTGTATTATTTACTTTATCCCCAAAGCCAAGATAGAGTCTTTCAGCATGAGAAACTCTACAAAATTGGAATATATGGATACACACTCTTGAAATATCATCCTTTCATGTGATCAAAGTAAACAAATATCTAGCACACTTCAGCAGTGAATTGAAGAGTTTCCTTTTACTCCTGGGATGCAAAATGAGAGCAAAAATAAGCACTGCATTCATACTTTGTAGTTCAGAAGCAAGCAATTGTCTGCTTTATTTTCTCTGAAAAGCATAGTAGAGCTTGCCTGTGTAGAGTGTGGAATGAAATCCAGAATGCAGCTATAGTTAACATATTTCAGAAAGCATAACAATTCCGCATGCTCTGCCTGATGTTTTCTGCTGGAATAGCCAGCGAAATGTAATGTCACTGTTCTTTTGGGAGATTTTAATGTGCTGAGTGAGCCTGAGCCTTAGGCTTTCAAGTAGTCCAGTGATGAATCAGGAAGGAATGGGCAGACTTTTTAACAGAGTGAAGTGGTAAAATATTTCCTGCTTTTTGAATGTATTTCACAAACTTTCTTCCAAGAATAGGAACTTGCAGGCTACTTCTACAATGCTGGTACCATAAGTGATACTTTTTGTCAGACTTTACAGCTTTGTCCTCATTGGAATAAAATCAGTTTAAAATCTCATGACTTCACCCCCATTTAAGGCCAGAGTGTTGTTTGTTTCAGTTTAAGGGCTTCTGGTAATTGCCAGCAAAAATCAAAAAAGATCTCAAATGACAGAACACTCTTTCTGAAGGCTGTTTGGAAAAAATCACATTTCCAAGGGCATATGTAAAAACACAGTACAATATAATTGAGTGTGGTTGTTCAACTACAGTAAAAATGTGTGTTGTGTGCTGTCTGTCCCTCATTCTGTCACACAGCCGTGGTGCTGCAGCATCTGAGTGCAGGTGACACAGCACTGTGCCACTCCAAGGCCCACCAGGGCTGGCAGCTATTTCTCCCCAGAGCCCCTCTTCACTCTTGCTCTGCCCTCAGAGATGCTGTTTGCCACCACTCTGTGCCTGTTATCAGTTTCTGTATCTGCCCATCAAAACTCACTCTGCAGATCTAGAACAGATCATCTGCCTTTGCAAGGATCCCCACTCACCCACTGGGCCAGACTGAGGAGGAGATGAAAGAGAAGAAAGAGGAAACTCTACTTCCCTTCTCTTTAACCCATTACATGTGCAACACGGGCTGGAATGCCATGCACCTCCTCATAGCTGTCAATAAAATGGCTTGCAATTTGGGCATCCTCATGAGCTACCATGAAGATAAGGCATGGGATGTGTCATGAGCCAAAGCCTCCAAAATCCAACCCTCACTCCAGAACTTTGGATCAGCACTGGTCATCCATGATTTTTTAAATAAATTATTCTGCTCCCATTTCAGATGCCCATGGCTTCTACTTGGCTCAGTGTCTGGCTGTATTTGAAGAAACTCTAGGTGAAAATGCTTTTTGACAGCACAATCTCATATCAATTGAGTCTGTTGTGCAACTACATTTTTCAAAGGTATTCTTTCTCAAAGGTTATTTTAAAACACTTTTTCCCCATCTTGGTCTTCCCCACTTTAAAAGGCCACACAGGAAGATTTGTTGGCAATTTACTGTATAGATCGAGGGGGAGTGGGAAAAACAGATTTCACTTGCCACCTGGATGGACAGATGTCCATAAATCCTGTTTGAAGGTGTGCAATGCTCGATCCCACAGCAAGGCAGAGTCTCATTTCACTCTGTTTCTGCCATCAATTCTGCCACTGATGCAAGCCCTGCTTTTGCACTGGCCCTCAAAGACAAAATGCTGCTTTCTGCATCATGTTCCAGCAATGAGGAAAAGTGACAGAAATGTGATGTGGGGTTTGACAGGCTGTTGGGATTAGTGCCTTGCTTATGAAATGGTTTTGAGGCAAAAATCTGGCATAATCAGGGGAGCAAAGGTCAACATTTCTGTCAAAATATGATGTCCCATTTTTCAGCTTCCTACATTTTCCTTTTTATATATCTATTGTAAACCCTTTCAGCAGTAAAGGTACTCCAAATTAGTATATTTTAAGAAATACACAGCCTTAGTGAATGAAGCCTTACAGCCTGTAAGTATTCCAGCCATATCTGATGTCATGCACATGGCACTTTTCAGAACTATGTGTCCTGTCAGGGCACATAAATTCAACAGACTTGGTAAACAAGGGGCCCAAAGGGAGCTGCTACTGGCTGCATTATAAATATTCAAGATCCAGTCAGCCATAATTAGTTTATTCCCTTCTGTTGGCTTACATCCCCCTCCTTTCAGTCTGTATATTTTGTAAAAGTTCTACCTTTAGAACAAAAGCTTGCTTGGGCAGTTTTATCCTCCAAGCACAAAGAAAATCTTCTGACTGGGCAACAGGACTGTAAGTATATTCCATACGTACTGGAGGGGATAAAAAGTCTGTCCTCCTTTTTGATGGGAACACAGGAATTTTATTATTCTCCATGTTTCTTGCAAAAGGAAATGTCACAATTTATATGCTTTGTTCCTCCAAACCTTGTCTGCTTCTACATTTTACTTGGTTGTTAAATTTTTAAATATGAAAGTGCAATTTACAGTCTCATCCCTATTAATGGTAAAAGTGGTTTGCTTCTGTGTGACCCAGAAATTCTGTGAAGCGTCTCTGTTAAAATCAGAAGCATTGAAAAAATTGGAAAATATGAAGTTTTGGGATTGTCTGTCACAAAAACTATTTTATTTCATATTTGCAAAGTGAAGCACAAACACATTAAAATTAATCTGTTGTACAAAGCCAGAACAATCCACAGAAAATTTACTTTATTGAAGGAACAAGAGATAAATTAATAAAGACATTACCTCTTCAAATAGTTATTTCTAGTGTTTAGCACTTGAAGCAAAGGAAGCTGGACTGTTTCTGGGCTTAAAGAGATTAAGTTCAGATAAGGCATTGCCTGCCCCTTTCTAAATACTGGTATTGCATCTCAGCAAGCTCATGCACTGTACCTCCTCTCCCCTGTCAGAAGCTGGCAAGTGGGGACATGGCAAGCTAAGTGGAGGGTGATGAAACTACCTGGTTATATATATTGTTATCTATGTTGTTTTCCTATTTGAGAGCATTTTCTAATGTAGAATTAAGGTTTTCAAAATCACACACTGAAATTACCATGACATAGAGTCCAGCCCCTGAAAGGAATAAAAACTAAGCTCCTTTTGTGGAGCACATAGTATTACAACAATTCATTAGCAAGAACAGCTGGATTTTATAAGTGATTATTCCACTTTTAAACCCCATTTCAAAATGGAGATATGTTACCAACCATACAACCACAGAAATATAATTCAAAATATTTTATAGTCTAATCACAAAGAGGAGTGCTCTTCAATACGGGTGTTGGAGCCATCTCAACTTTCTTCAAAGCTCAAGAAAGTTCTGATTAAATGTTTGGTATTGATGTTTCTCCATTCATTGTAAAAAATTGTAATCACTTTTGCAGCTGGAAACATTCAGAGAATAAGCACTGAGAATAGCTTAGATACAATCAAAACAATTGTCAATGGAATGTGATATTTAGTCAAGCTGTCAGGACCCTGAGAGTGCTACCATCTCTTTCTGTCCCTGTGTATTCCCCCAGCACCTTCACTCCCTGTCTGCAGCCCAGGACCCCATTTCAGCCCAGCCTGGGGCTGCCAGTGCCTGCACCAGAGATGCTCAGCAGGACCAGCCCCTGGCCCTGCCTTCCGGACAGCCCTCACTCCTCCAGTGCAGCCAGATTTCCAGACTAGTCCCCAGCTTTTCCTGGCGGGACCCTAAACATGACTCATTATCTCACCTTATCTAGGACTGTGGATGGACTTTTTCCCATTACATCTGTCTTGCTAGATTTGTCTCTGGTCAGTAATTTCATGTTCTTTGCTGTGCCATGGCTGCCCTGCCTCGACTCCTGACTCATCCTCCTTTGAGAAGCAGCTCTGCTATTGCTAACCCCTTAGGGTGGGAGTACAAGGTAGATTGCTTTAATCAGAGAAAAAAATTACTAAATGAGAGTAAAATCAGAGTAAAAAATATTACTGACTCGATTTTGTAACCAATGACAAGCAAATGCTCAGTTAATATTTCCTCCTGTTCTCAAGACACATTTGTGATATTTTGATAAGGCTTACTCTGATTTTTGTTGCAGCAAGCGGATAAAGACCCTTCACTGTCACCACCCTGCTCTCCAGTCTTACAAGACACAACTCCACATCACGTCTAACGACTGCTTTCTCCCTCACAGCTCTCATCCTGCTGCCATATCAGGACTGTCACCATGTAGAAGCATTTGCTTCAACATCTCTCGTTTCTGCTGTTAATTAAAGTGTTGTTTGTCTGTCCTCTTTGAACTTCACAGTGCTTTATGATAACAGTGTTTAGCTCGTAACTGATGCTGTTAAACTTGCCATCCCACCTTTCATACTACAGCTGCATCTGGTATTTCTGCTACCTAAACCTTCACAGTCTCAGATTAACTTATTGGCACTTGAGACAAATAACTGGTGCAGTCTGACTGTAAATTTGGTCTATATACTTCCCATTTAATTTTGATCTAACTGAGCCTGCATTTCTCTAATGAACCATGGAGTAAAGTGAATGATAGATAAATACTGAAGGAAATGATGATTCAAGTTGTCAGAGAAACAGACAGTGAAAGCAAGGATAATTATTCTGGGAATAGTACAAGAATAGTATAGGAATGCTGTCTGATTATGTAGGGATGAGGTCAGGAAGGCCAAGTTGTGGACAGAGCTGAACTTGGCAAGGGATGCAAAGAGTAACAAGTTGAACTTGGCAAGGGATGCAAAGAGAAGGGTTTCTAGAGGTGTGTCAGAGAGAAAAGGAAGGGCAAGGCAAGTTTAGCCCATCAGACCAGCAAGACTGGCAAACTGCAAACAAGGCTGAGGTAAGGTTTTTTGCCACAGTCTTCAACAGCAACCTCTTTCCACACCTCTCAAGAGGATGGACTGCAGGATGGGAACTGAGGGAGCCAAGTGCTTCCCACTGTATGACTAGATCAGGTTCATAACGAGCTGAAGAACCTGAATGTACGTAAGTGGACTTATGGACTACATGACCTCTAAAGGTCCCTTCCAACCCAAACTATTCCCTGATTCTAGGATTATACTTCCTTTTTCTTTGGGTACTGCCTATTAATCACAGCTCGCATGTTGAATGGGAATACATTGAATGGAGTTAAACAAAAAATTTCTGTGCCTGAGCAAGAACAAAGTAGTTCTAAATGCTGTCTGCCTCTGCCTATGACAGAAATACAGAAACACAGGGGAAAGCATTCAGTCCATAAAATCAGACTAAAACTTTCCAAAAGTGAACAGCCCCAAAACACCAGTAAAGCATCAAGTCTTCAGTCAGGTGTCCTTCTTCAAATATGCTTGACTGCACACTAATGTAGCCATAAGCCTCTTTACCAGAATTGCAGTTCAAAACAGGTTTTTCTGATAACAGCAGAACAAAAACATGCAGCAAACTAAATATAAAAGTTCAGCTAATATAAATCAAAAAACACCACTTTGTTTTCATCCCTTACACTTACCTATCATACATTAGAAATCTGTCAGAGAGCTCTGTCAAATTGAACTATTGAACTCAAAGTGGCAAAAGGCCCTCCCCAGGCAAGACATTTAAATCATTTTCAAAGGTAATTTCCTGCTCCCAGACTGAGAACAAATCTAATTGAGTCTGTTTCATTCTTCTGACAAAGAGGAAAATGTTGCCTGCATACTCAACAAGGGAAAGTGTCCTAGAAGGCAGCCAGAGATCTTGCTCTGCAGCACCAAAGAAACCTCCCCTGCAAAGCAATGCCTGTGCATCAGAATGAGAATGGGAATTCTGATTTAACTGTCAGATCTTCCTGCTCTCCTCCTAACCCTATTTTATAAGGAGACTACGAACTGTTTACAAGCTAGTAGTGCCCATGGGAGACTGAAAAGAATCAGAAATCTATAGAATAGTTACAGGATTATGTTTCAGATGGCTGGCTATGCTTTCAAAAAGACACACCTCTAGTCCCTCTGGATTCCTGGTGACCAAGGATTTTCACCAGGTTCTAAGGATATTTCACAGAATCACAGAATAATGAGCTTGGAAGAGACCTCTAAGATTATCAAGTCCAACCTATGCCTTAACATCTCAACTAGACTATAGCACCAAGTGACATCCAGTCTTTTTTCCATAAAATCTTTCTGTAAAAACTTCTAAAATCAAGTACCAAAACTTCAATAAGAATGGAATAAAACTGAAAAAGATTACTAGATGACTAAAGAGAGTTTGTAGAACAAACAGAAGTGCATGTGCTCATGGGAACAAGAGCATACACGTTTGTGGCACAGCAAGATAAAACGGGGTTAATTCACATCCAGATCACTGCATTATCAAAGGTAGAAGACAGACATTATTAACTCTCTAAACAGAAGAATTGTTGGATTCAAGCTCTGCACACATTTTTACAACTCTGTAGGAAAAAAATATACAGAATAGCACCTAAGTTCCTAAGAACTTCTCATTTACTTTGAATGAAATGGTTGTGTGGGGCTTCTTTTTTGTTTGGATTTGAATTTTTTTGATAGTTTGGAGTTTTTTGTTTGTATGTTTTTTGGGGTTTTTTTGTTTGGTTGGGGTTTTTTTTGTAAAAGAGCTAATAAGTATTTAACTGGAATTTTTCCCAATTTCAGCATGTGATATATGATTTTCTATCTACAAACCCAAATTCTACATGTAGAAAAAAAATGAAAATACTGGTGTTGTCAATTTAAGTTTACATAGCAGTCATAAGTTTTTAGTCTGTGCAAAGAGATTCTATTATCATTGCTAAAAGCATAAATCCTCATTAATATAAATTCTAATGTTTGTGGTTTTACTTATGCATCAGAAGTACAAAGATGAATTTCTTCAATGGGTATAGAGTTCTTAAGTACAGTATTTCTATAAAATAAGAAATAAGAAAGTAAATTTCATTAGACTAATGTTATAGGGTTGAACAACCATAGCAATAACAATCTCACAACAATTTCTTACTAAAAAAATAATTAGGTCAAGTCACTGAAAACCTATTTTTCAAGCTGTTGTAAACTAACACTGAAAAGAGGTGTTGTGGTTTGACACTAGGCACCCGTGAGAGTCAGTCACTCACCCTCCCCTGCCTCAGCTGGGCGAAGGAGGGAAAAGGAAATAGTTTTAAAAGTTTCATGAGTGAGATAAGGACTGGGAGAAATATTTCAAGGGCAAACCAGGCTCAACTTTAGTTACAAAGTGAAATTTATTACTAACTGAATCAGAGGAAGATAATGAGAAGTAAGATAAGCCCTTAAAACACTGTTTCCCCCCCAGCCCCTCTCTCCTTCCCACCAACAGTGCAGGAAGCCAGGGTGTGCGGATTTTATTAGCTCATCACTGAAATTTTCTTCTGCTGCTGAGGGAGAGGAGTCCTTCCCCTGTGAGGCTGTGGGGTCCCTCCCAGGGGAAACAGTTCTCTGTGAAACATGGGTCCACTTTCAGAAGAAGCAGCCAAACCTCACCTGCTGCAATGTGAGTCCCTCCCATGGACAGTCCTCCCAAAACTGCTGTGACCTGGGCCTCTCTTCCACAGGGTGCACTCCTCCAAGGACAGGCTGCTCCAGCCTGGAACCAAGGGCTCTCTCTCTCCACCAGGTCTCCCACTGGATCACAGCCTCCTCCAGGAATCTACCTGCTGTAGCATTGGCATGTCCCCCACAGGCTGTGGGCGGATCTCTGCATCCCCCATGGATCCCCAGGGGCTGCAGGGGCACAGTTGCCTCAGCAAGGTCTCACCAGGGCCTGCAGAGGAATCTCGGCTCTGGAGCCTGGAGCACCTCCTGCTCCTCCTTCTGCACTGACCTTGCTGTCTCCATGCTGTTTTCTCTCACATGTTCCTACCTCCTCCTCTTCTCTGACTAGAAGCAAAATCCATGATTTTTCTTTTGATTTTGTTCTTAAATACATCATCACAGAGGTGTTACCAACATCTCCTATTGGCCCAGCTTTGGCCAGCAGCATATCCATCCTCAGAGCCACCAGCCGTTGGCTCCTCCTCCTTTGTGGCCCTGCTGCTACCTAACACCAGGCCAAGCCAAACCAATTCACTAGGACATTTCCAAAAGTCTGTTCATCTTAGTTGATTTACTCAGAATATATCTCAGTTTCTTTACTCGTTATTTTTCTTTGTCCAGAAATTCTTCTTTCAGCACCCAGATTTAACCCTAGTGATCAACAGATATTTTTCTTTCTGCTGAGCAATAATATAACCTAACACACAGAATTAGTCCTGCCACAAGAATGGAAACATTTAGTGCCACTGCTTACTTCCTTTAATTTATTTTGTCCAACAAGAACATTTAAACTCCTGCATAACCAAAAGATGTGTGTCTTTAAACTGCTCCTCAGCAAACTTTAAATTATCCACTGAACTAAAATTGACCCTTCTTGGCACTTAGCAAGATGGAAATATTTTTTCAAATATGCTGAAACAAGCTCAGTATAGCAAACCAGCATGCCACATTTTCAAGGATCACTTCTAGAGCCCTGCTATGACAAATTAAATTGCCTAAGTGTTATGGATAAGAGAGGGAAAACAGGAGCTTAACACTGTAGGATATTTTTCTTCCATACTGACCTTCAGGAGTATATAATGAAAGAAGAATCATCCCAGTTTCATTACTCTGTCTTCAGATTTCTCCATTCTCTTCCTTTCATAGGTTCTACTAAGTTTATCTTCCTACAAATCTTAAGACTATGCTCTAGGTTTAATATGTTTAATCTGCAATAAAATAAGAGGGAATTGTTTAGTTAGTAAAAACTTCGTAATTAGCATTTCCCTACCCCACAGTAAAAACCCTGTCATTTTATGGTCTTTTTTTTTTTTGTGTGTGTGTGAGCTTCCTCTGTATTGCAAATGTTTCACTAGCTCAGACTACATTTTGATAAGAACTGTTATTTGAGCAACATTTATCTATCTGCTCTTTTGCTATTAATGAAATATTATTTTACCATGGAAGAAGCATTCTAAGTTCAAAAGCCAGGACACAATTTTTTTTTAATATTGTTTATTGTCCAGCAGAAGGTTTTAGGCTCCTTCTCATTCTATTAGTTAAAATTTTGTCTTTAGATCAAAATCATCTTTAGATCAAGCTGCAAGAATAATATGGTGTAATCAGTTGGTTTTATTTTTCAAGAAACTTCAATGGCTGCAAATTAAAACAAATCCATTTTATAATAGTGTTAACAAAACAGGTGGAGACAAATCTCATAATATCACCATTATCGTGCATCATCAGGTGATTGTACCACTGGATATTTTCATCCTCTGACTTCAAAACACAGATATAGTTAACAAAACCAGATAAGTAAAACTCTAAATCAAGATGTAAAAGGAGGGAGTAATTGACTGTTTTAGGTAATTAGGAGTTTAATTTTTAAAAAATGGAACCCTGTTAATTATTTAAATAACTTTATGAGAGTAAATGCCTTTTTTCACTACTTTTAGCAAAACTCCAGACACTGAATTTTACAGTTTCTTATGCTTCATCACAGTACATTTTGTGGCAAAATTTTTACCATAAGTCTTTAATTGCTTTTGGATGCTTCAATTTCATCAAATTATTTAATAGCATACATTAGGGGAAAGAAAAAAAAACCTCATTACTTTATAATGCTTCCTGTCAGATGATACCCACAAAATACCCAGTTGCATCACTGAGATGACTATATTACAAAAATTCAGGGAAGATTAACATCTAATGCCCACCCAGTCATCCACAGCTAGATCATCATTCAAGAACCAGGCTTTAAAATAAGAACAAAATGACAATACATATGGCATATTCATTTAGGTAGCAGGCCTGAAGAGAGATAAGGAAAACAATTCCAAGTATTCACTCCTTAACAGGAAAGGGGTGCAAGTAATCTACTCATAGACAACAATGCTCTCATCTTGAAAATCACTAATTGTCTTGGGTGGGGTTTCTGTTCCCTAATCACTGCCTTATGCCCAGAAATGGTTGCTGTAACCTTTGGTGGGTCTGGAGAGGAGGAGCCCTGGCGCTGTTGTTTGGGCTTTTTCAGAGCTTCCCTCTCAGGTGTCAGTGGTGCCCTGGGATGGTGTTACTCTGCTGCTTAGCTAGCTTGAGTTTTTTGTTAGCTTAGGCAAGAAGGCTTTTTTTCCCCTTTCCCTGGCCTTGGAGATTATGGCAGCAATCCTTCAGCAGCTTTTGCTTTTTCCTGAGCTGTTCAGTTTGGTTTGGTCTGTGGCATGAGAGAACTATTGACGTGAGAAGCAGGGCACCGGCGGGGAGCTGAGGAGCTGCTCCTTCCAGGCTCCAGACCTGGGAAAAGCCAACCCAGTGAAAGAAAGGACACTAAATTCACCAGCTTCATCTGCTGAAGAGGAGACAAACATCAGAGATTCACCAAGTTCCCATCTGGTTTTGCCCAAGCTGCTGCAAGAACTCTTTGGATTTTACTTCCCTGAAACAAAAGCTAGCATTATTTTTAATCTCCTTCACACCACATTACAGTCTTTGGGTTTTATTTTTTCCTTCCTTGGCATTTGGGTTTTTTTTTTTATTTTTCTGTGGAGGGGTTAACACTTCAATATCTAGCATTTGTTCACCATTTTTCCCATGGAGTGTTGGCACTCTTGTCAATATACGGTTGGGTTTTTTCACTTTCATCCACTGATCTAGATATCTCATTGTAGAAAAGGATTGTAAGAAGCATTCTTTGTTAAAGGAAGCACTCATTCCATAGCTAAATTTATTTATAAACCATGAAAAATGTCCTCCTCAGTTTCAGCAAAAGACGGCTCATCTTAGGGTTATGCTTCAAAAGCCAACAGCTCCAACACTGAAACTGAAAAAAAAAGAGCCAAAGAGAGCATGGCACTTCCATAACATTATTACATTATTCCCTCAATAACATCCTCCTTGGCACCAGCAATGTGCTGGCTGCATTAACCTCACAAAATGGCCACTTTACCTGCTCCTCTTAGGGTTAGAGTTACACTTAGGGTTAGGATTGGAAAAACCACAAAGCCCAGAGCTCCAGGGACACTGAAGGTACAAAACATACAGCAAGGGGTGCATGGCACTGCCCACCTCAACACGGCCCTTTGAACACCCTCCTCACAGAACCAGCCATGTGCTGGCCACCTCAGCCTCAGAAAAAGGCAGCTTTTAATTCTCAGTCCAGGGATACAGTTTAGTGTAGGGTTTGGGTTCAAAATAACAGAAAACCTAGAGCTCCGTGCACACCACAACTACAAAAAAACAGACCTAGGGAAAAACGGCAGTGCCCCAGCATTATTGCCTTCAAAATTTTCTCATTTGCACCAACAATGTGCTGGCAGCTAAGCCTCAGCAAAAGCCCCCTTTTACTGCTCTTCCTAGGGTAAGGGTTAGGGTTATGCCTAGGATTAGGGTTCAGAAAACCACAAAGACCACAGCTCCAGGGACTCTGCAGTTACCAAAGGATTGCCAAGGGATACACAGGACTGCCACAACATGGCTCCCTCCACACCTTTCTGCTTGGTACCACACTCACCCCCATGCAGGGTTCACTGCTCCAACGAGGATTAGGGTTATGCCTAGGGTTCGGGTTTCAAAAACCACAAAGCCCAGCACTCGGGAAGACAGCAGCTGCAAAAGGATTGCCAAAGGGACACACAGGACTGCCACAACACAGCCGCCTCCACACCCTTCCCTGTGGTACGAGCCGTGTGCTGGCCACGTCAGCTTCAGCAAAATCTGCTTTTCCTGATCCGTTCATTGTAGGGGTTACGCTTAGGGTTAGGTTTAAGAAACCAACAAAGCCCAGGGACTCTGAAACACGAAGAGGCGTGCCAAGGGGAGCACTGTACTCCCACATTTCTTCCATCGTACCTTCCTTTCTCCTTTGCAGCAGCCGTGTAATATTTTCTTGGTGTGGTTTTCAACTCCCTGATCATCTGCTCTCTGCCTAGAAATGGTCACTGTAGCTTTAATCTTGATCAAAACCATCAGAGGGTGTACAGCATAAATTAGCAAAAAGCTGAGAAAAAAATGAATGATGTCTCCAGAAACTTCGTTCCAAGTCTTAAGAACAAGGTCTAAGAATGGCAAATACAGAATAATTTACTTTTTGGCATTATTTTTTCAATTATTAGTATTGTTATTTTATTAAAAATGTTTGTTACATTATAAAAATCTAGCAAGTAGTGAGGAAATAAACATTGTATCTTTATTTTGTCAATTAAGTTATCCTATAATAGACTGGGGGAACACATCTGTCAATGTCACAGTTCGCATATGGTCTCTGAATTGTACAGTTGTTCCATACAGTACTATAATTCTTTTTCCATTTTAAGCTTTTAGTCACTGTCAGTGATTCATTTAAACTTGATCATGTTTTAATTTAGAAAAAAAGACTATGAACTTGTCTGAATTCAAAATAACCCATACTGCTGCTTCATGTGCTTACAACAGTCCTTAAAATTTCTGTGGGTTATTCAAGCAAATTTCATGAGCACTCTGATATAATTAATCCAACAGGGCATGGCAGTTTAATAACTGAATATCAGTTATTGCCAGAAAAGTTGAATTCTAAATAAATCTGCTTACAGTGCAGTTAGGGTGGGTTCTGGTCTTCTATTTGTAAAATATGGAAGGAAAACACATGTAAGTAGAATCTCAACAGTTGGCATGTGATTCCACTATTGTAGATAAACTGAGATCCACTAGGTCATTTTTCAAATAGCAGTATTTCTTTAAATTTCCATCTCTTTGGAAAATGATCAGTTGGATATCACCTACAAGGAAAGATGAGAAAAACAAAAATACATTCTATTTGGAGACAGGAGAGCAAGCACACCAAAGAAGGCAAAGAGGCATGCCACAAATGCACAGTAATTGTAAATTTAACCTCCGCACAATTTTTACCACTTCTCATTTAAGATTGATAGTATGATCTTTTCTATTTCTCCTGCCCCCAAGAACAGGCCTTTATTCACATGTGCTCACATGTGCTATATCAGTTGAGGAAGAACAATTATGTGTAAATGAAGCCAATTAATTTGAAGCAGATACAAGAGCAAGTGCACAACCAAAATCACTGCAGAGACCGCTGGTCTCTTGGACCAGATTTGTATCTTGCAAATCCAAATATAAAATGCTGCACAAAAGCTCATTCTCTTTCAGATAGTCTAGAAATTCCCATGGCACTCACTGAATGAATTTAGGTATGGAAATAATTTTCTTCTACCTAGCTGAGTTCTAAAATAGCTGCTTTGTAAAGTAAAAGCTGGGACTATTTCAGACCAGTGTTTCTGAAAGACAAGGCTATTTCTAAGCATAAATCCTTCAAGGAATATTCTGTTGACAGTGGTTATTTTACCACTCAATTCTAAAATTGTTAAGTTCAAAGTAGTTCTATGTAATAACTTCAGAAAATCTGAAATAAAGAAACAAACAAGGTTAAAGGGCTTATTGAGGGTGTGATATAAGATACCAGTATTTTACAGTATTCCTTTAGTAAAGTCACTTCACATATTTGTTTTCTTTAAGCTGTGGCAGAAGACTCAAGCCATTCTCTGCCATAAGCAGCCATCTGTCACATCACTGTCTTTCATCTTTTCTTTCAATTCTCTGTAATAGCATGCACTGACTGAACACATGGCCTAGAATGTGGACAAATGTCTCCCCTGGCTAATACGAACTATTAAGGGGTTTTTGCTGGTGTAAATCATTGCACCTCTCATCCTTCCTTCAGGCAAGCAGTGTTAGCCCAGGAAACCATCACAGGAGGCTCCAATTCTGTGGTATCTCCCTCATTCCTCTCTGTAAGCCAAACTGGCCAAGGCAATAGTTAATCTGACTGGTCTTAATCTTTTTGCAGGGAAGGACAAAGGTCATTCTGCTTTTCATCTAAATGCAACTATTAAAAATTATAGCCCTACTGAACTGGATGAATCCAGAAGGGAGGTATGGAAGAGCAAATAGTCATTAAAGGTTTTCAATATTTTACCATGTGCCTCAAGTGTTCTGCAATAGTCTTAATTAAGGAGAATATTGAGGAGAGATGGCTAAGTAACAGGAATAGTTGGATACTCTAAACGTCAATGCCAAAAACAAGTAGAGGGAATGCAACCTGCTGACATATTTTTATTTAACAGAGATGATGCTGGGTTAGATGAAAGAATAGGTAAGCTCAATAAGCTGAAGAAGGAATGGTAGGGAAGAAAGAAAACTATTCCTTACAGAGAGAGGGGAATTCCATCTTTCACTACAAATGTTTTCTTAGAAAAGTGTGTCCTTTTCTGACTTCTACTGTTGCAGAACAGTGCAGGCCATTGTTAGTGAAAAAGCATTTGTTCAGCCTTTCTTGTCCAAAACAACCACACTCTTTTTGACTCATTCATATCAGATTCTGATTATCTTTTGTGTATTTGGGAAAATTCAGCACAAGTATAAGCGACTCAAACAGGAAGCAGGAAGTACCACTCTTGAAAGAAGCCATCTTATTGGTTTGTTTCCAGGATTCCTTGAATTACATCACTTCCTATCAGCCTTATTATGGAGATTCACATTAGCAGAGATCTTCAGGGCTTAGAGATCTTCAAGTCAGATCTCTTGGAGAGGAGTGTTGCAGTTCTACTATGTTGAGGTTTGGTCACAGACAAATATGTCATGGCATACTCCTAATAAACCTATATGGGAACAACATAATTAAATTAACTTGATAGGATCACAAGGCACATGAACAGCTTATTTTTACATTTTAGGAGTAGGTTTTCTATAAACAGCAATAGAAGAAACATCACTTGCTTCAGGTTTTTATACTACTACAGTATATCTGGTGCTAGGTACTTGCCTGGTCAGGTGTTGTTAGAGTTTGTTACATCACTTGCCCAAGTATTTTAAATGACAGGTTACTAATTATCTAATCAAAGACAACTTAGTAACTACACTCCTAGTCCCTGTCAGTTATAGGTGGTAATTTTTTTCACATAAAATATACAGAGCCAGACTTTCTTATTAATACTACAGTCTTCAGCATGCTTATGTGATTTCAGTAGTGATCATTCTTACTGTTTGAGGCTCTAAAGTGCAGCAAAGAAATGACAGAGACATTTCTTTGTTTGTCTGACATCTCAAACTAATAGGGCAGCCCCAAAATATGATTACAAACTTTAAAAGTCTACAGATGGTTGCAGATACAGATGTTTATTGTCTAAGTGAATTGCTCCAGATTCTTCCCTGTGTTCCAGTTTGGTAGGTTGCTAAGTCTTTCAAGACACTAATGGTTTTTGCCTTGTCTTCTCCAATGCTTTAACCTTCAAGACAATTTTAAAAAGTCAGAGTTTTGTTCTCAGGTGTGTCTGTAGCAAGTTCATCTACTGACTGGATAGAGCTCAACCGTCCCTGCCCACACTTGAATACAGGGAACACTGACTTCCTACATCTAAATCATTTTACCAAAACCATCGGCCAGTTTATAATGTTAATTAACCTTTATGACCAGCTTGCTCACAGCAAGGCAATTAGAAGCACAAGTTAGTGGTTGATTCATTTCGATTTATTTGATACGTTCTGCTGCTTTTACAGAGAATTTGCAAAGACCCTAGATACAGGACTCAGCTTCCAGAGAAAAATAAACCTGACATTCCAAGGTTTTCACTCACTGCAGTCACCTTCCTTTTTTTGCTTTTTCTTAGGGCTGTAACATAGTCTTAAAAGAGGATGTCTCCTTCAATCTCTCTCTAAGATTTTTTAAATCTTTTAGGGGTGAGGGAAGGGGTTGGGGTGTTAAACTGCTCCTTTTATCCTGCCCAAAGCAGAAAAAGCAGAATTTTCCCTCTAAAAGTGTTTTTTGGGCACCTCTGGGTTCAGCCATGACAGATACCCACTTACATTTTGATCTGGAACCCTATACTGTCTTCTAGAATATGAGTCTTCTACAACTTTGACATGCTTAAACCCATGCATATGCCCTTCCCCATGCCATGTCCCCAGTTTTAAGTGTATTTAAGCCATGAATAATGGCATGAAATTGAAAGATTTAAGCAAAATGGCAATATTTTTAAAGTGTCAGTTTTCTGTTTGCTCAGAGGTCAAAAAATATTCCTTGCACCCTTACATCTACAATATATTCCTTACACCTATAATGACCTCTGAGCCTGAGTTACTTCCTAGACTGAATAAAATGTTTCTAAGGTAATTGCATGGCGGTAATTAGAAAACAAACTCCGCTTTCCTACTGCTGCCTTCCAATTTTCCTGTTGATCTTATTTTCCTTACATTGATCTCCCACAAAGAGGCAGATCTAGTTTAGAGTGTTCCTGTTAATATTGATGACAAAAAGAAAACTATTTTCCCTAGTAAATGGCTGGTTTGCTTTGCCTGTAGGAGAAAGACCAGCAAATGTATGGAGTGCATTTTTTCAGATACCCATGTTTGTGAATGGGTCTTCTTTTTTCTATTTTAAGAGTTCTGCAGGATCAGGAAGCCAATTTCACTCTCACCACTCACTTCTTTTCTTAGAAAAGATGAGTAAAGGTGAGCTGCCATAGGTACAATTAAATTGGTTGAGTTTTTTTTTTTTGAAGGAAACACTCTTAGTCCAAATTCCTCAAACCTATCAAAGTGCCTGCCTCACTTAGAAATCAGTGGAAATTAGGTACTTGAATAACTGGAGATGATGCCGGCCTGGCAGTAATTGAAGTCATTTTAAGCCTTTCCAGAATGAGTATTTAAGTTTCAAAAAGTGGCATTCTCACTGTTTCTCTATTAGAATAATAGACTTGTAGTGTAATTCTGGTATGAAAGGACCTGAGTAGGTCTCCAGTCTAATCTTCTACTCAAAACAGGCCCAGACATGGGATTAGACCAGGTTGTTTAGCACTTTACCTAGTCTGGTCTTGAAAAATCACCAAGGAAAGAGGTTAACATCACTGGGCAACTTGCTACACTGCTGGGCTATGCTCATGAGAAAAAAGTTTCTCCTTATAAACAATTTAAACCTATTTTTCAATTTACAGTTCTACCTCTCATCCTCCCGCCAGGAAGCACTGTGGAGAGCCTGTGGCCTGAACAACCCCCATGTAAGGACTAGGGTCTGCTCTTTAGTTCTCCTCAAGCCATCTCGTCTCCAGGCTGAGCAATCCCAGTTTCTCCACCTTTCCTCACAGGCTGAGTGCGTAGCTCCCAAACATTTTGGCAGCCTCAGCTAACTCATCCTAATTTGTTGAGTTCTTCTTTGTACTGAGGGCCTAAAATTGGATGCTGTGTTATAGAATCAGAGAACATGCTGAGTTGGAAGGGACGCATCAGCATCATCAAGTCCAGCTCCTAGCCCTGCACAGGACACCTCAAGAGTCACACCATGTGCTTGAAAGTATTGTCCAAATGCTTCTTGAACTCTGCCAGGCTTGGTGCTGTGATCACTTCCTTGGGGAGCCTGTTCCAGTGCCCAACCACCCCCTGGGTGCAAAACCTTTTCCTGATATCCAGCCTAAACCTCACCTGGCTAGGCTTCCTGCCATTTCCATGAATCCTGTCACTGGTCATGAGAATGAAGACATCAGTACCTCCACTGCACCTCCACTTCTCCATATGAGTGAGTTAAAGACCCCAATGAGGTCTCCCCTGAGTCTCCTCTAGGCTGAACAGACCAAGTGGTTTCAGCTGCTCCTCATACAGCTTCACCTTCAGACCTTTCACCATCCTCCTGGCCTCCTTTGGACACTCTCTAATAGCTTAATGTCTTTCTTATATTGTGGTGACCTAAACTGCACACAGTATTCAAGGCGTGGCCCCACCAGTGCAGAGTAGAACTGGGTTTAACAAATGCCAAACAGATGAGGGCAGTCTCTTCCCTCTGTCTACTGGCCGGGATTCTCTTAATGCGTGCTGTGACACTGTTGGCCACCTTTGCTGCCAGGCCACACTGCTGGCTCGTGTGTCAAGAGCTCAACAGTTTTAAGCAGAGCCTGCTCCCCAAGCAGATCCAAGCCTGCACCATTGCAGAAAGTTCTTCCTTCTCAGGTGAGGGCTTTCCATCTTTCCTTTAATTGTATGAGGTTCTTGTGGCCCACTGCTCCACCCTGTCTGGTACCCCCTGAATGACAGCTCTGTCATTGATGGCAATCCAGACACTTACCTGAGTTATTTAAAGAAGGATTTGTCTGCTGAACCAGCAAGAATATTGGATTTCTGACCACGCACTCCAACCACAATGCCACCATCACTTACCTCTCCTCTGGTCTTGATCCATGAGCTCTCCCTCAGCCTGTTGTCTGTCCTATTCAAGAGCTCCCCATAAGTGAGCTGCTATTTCATGCAGAGAGCACCTTCTCCAGCCCCCCAGCTTCTATCTTTCTTGACAATATTCCCTGAAGAGCTTGTACCTGTTCATTGCAGGCATCCAGCTGCAAGCTGTCCCTTTGCATTTCTGTTGCCAATAGGCACCCACCACATTTTGTCAGGTGGATCCCACTGCTCTCATTCTCAGGCTTTAGTGCTTTCTGTGTTTGTAAAAAACACTACTCCATTTAACACACAACTTTTGCACACTGTGTTGACCTGCAGGACTGGTGTAACCCCCCCCATGCCCCAAACCCTCCCCTTAGATCAAGGAAGAACCTCCAGGGCTTCCATTGCCCATGGGCTCACTCCAGGAGCCCGCAGCGCCTCCTGATGTCCTCAGGATCTCCTGTGGCGAGATTGCTGGTGAGGCTCATCCACCGGGATGAGCAGCAGGGGAGTCAGTTAGCAAGAATGCAGAAAAGGGGAAATTAAGAAATGTGAATGTGTTTTTATGGGAATTTCTTAAAATGCTTTGTAGATTCATTAAGTGGCAAGATTTCACTTTCAGAAAATATAATGTTTTAAGAAAAACAGCTGTGGCCTTTCCATCTTCGTGGTCTCTTCTCCCATATAACAAAGAAGAGAACAGGAAAAGGTCTTAAGTTGTGCTAATGGGGGTTTAGTTTGGAAATTAGGAAACATTTCTTCTCTGGAAGGTTGTCAAGCATTGGAAGAGATAGCTCAGGGAAGCTGTTTAAATACCCTGGAGGCATTTTAAA